>WOGP01010625.1:0-10250 GCA_015342065.1 Leptinotarsa undecemlineata
AATCGATTTTTTTACTGAAAAATGTGCTAGAAGTACGCCCAAAAAAGTTATGAATCTTTAAAAAAGAAAAAGACGTGTAGGTGACGCCCCCTACGAGTGAGAGCAATAAGAACAGGTTCGAATTCAACACCTCAAAAACCTCCTATTACCAAGTTTCGTTTAATTAAGTTCAGTATTTCATGTATGAGGGAAATATAGAAAACGCCGAAATTGGGGAAGATTTTGTTTGACATTTCATTTGGCGAGATGTTTGTGTCAGAAAAATGTTTCGTCTTGAGCCGTTTTTACTGAGACCTTACTATTGAGATATTATCAGGTGAGACATTTGTAGCTGAGAAATTATTGGGGGGTACTAAATTATTAAGTAAATGGGATGTTATATTTAACAGTTTTATAGATAAAAGATGCGAGTTGCTTACATAACTTCTGTCAAGTTTTAACCATTTACATTTCTTGAAGGATTCACTGATATGCTTGAATTATTGTATTAAGCCAGGCTTGATAATATGAATGATTTATCGCACCATCTGAACTTCAATTCGATATTCAAAACATCTCTATGCATATTAAATGTCTAAAATTTATTCATCGAATAAACCTCCAGATTTTTATATTCGCTTGACAGATCCAGAGCACTTCCTTTAACAGAGATATTCAAATAGGCATGTTCCATAATATCAGCTACAACAATTTATTGGAGAAAATCAACAATCCAATGAATTGCTTTGCTGACGACAGCACACTTATCTTGTCATTCTATTTGGATTCCAGGACATCAGCTGAGGACAAACATCTTCACCGGCAGCAGGAGATCACATATCTTAATCAGGCTCTAGAGGTGATTTCGAATGGGGGTAAAAAACCGAGGCATCGGTCACAGTGTGCACCATGCATTATTACACCGCAGTCGCCTGATGAGTATAGAGAATCCTGACACTAGGTGCAGTGCATATTCATTTCCCACCCTCAGGTTTATACAATCTAATGAGCCTGATGTAGTTCTTCTCGACCATCAGAGCATGACGAAATACGTGGTGGAGTTTACAACTCCTAGTGAAACGAAAAACGTCCGACGTAGACCACTCTGTTGAGATAGTTGTTGTTATTATTGGAAGAATGGTGCTCTTTCTACTTTCAAATCTCCAGATCATGCGGGCTTGCCGTATTAAAGTAAAATCTTGGCCAGGCAAATGCAGAAAGTAGTCACTTTTGGCTCATTGCCTCTGCTTAGGGCACATTATTCTTAAACCCGGTGACCACTTTTCCCATGTTATGGGGAGTGGTCATTGGTTGATGATGCTGACACACCCTCCCGAATTTATTGGAGCTGCCGGACCAGCTCAAATGGCTAGAAGGGTATTTTAACACATTTGTCTATCGTTGTCACGTGATGGTTATAGAGGTTCCTGAAACCGGGTGCAGGGCATGCCGCGGGCGCCTGAAACCACAATGCATGTGATCTATCAGTGTATCAGCCTATATTCATCGATATAATGCGGTCCTGAGAGTGCTTCATCATTACCTAACATGGTATTTTCAAACGCAGGTTTTGTCCTATGTTTCGGAGGATATTGAATCCGTTGAGAAAGGGAATGAGACGGGTCAAATTTATTGGAATTATTCGTTCCCATGTTACCTGTACATACATGTTACCTTTGGGTAAGAAAAATGTACGGTGTGCTTTCAGATGATACTTAAATTACTCAGTACATGAATTGAATGAACAGTATTCTGAAGGCGCGTTCTCACGAGACACGCTCAGTTGAACGATTTCTGTTGTTTGTTTCAATTGAGTTAATCAACTTTTCAATGGATTAACAAAAGTTTGACCACATAAAAATTCATCGTCCAAGTTATGAGATGTCTAACAATTCGTTTCAAGTAGAAATATGTGTTTACGATTTTTATATGCATTAATAAGAATTGTTTTTAGTTCATCTTTCAACAAAACTGTTCTTACATTTTAACGCACAACTGCTTTCGATGTCACTTCAAACTGAAATACATTGAACTGAGTTGAAAATGAAAAAAAAAATCATATCGTATTGAACAATATGAACAAAAACTAAATCAAGTCATATTCAACTTTTGTTCATCAATTATCAGCGGTCCACTAAACGTGACTCGTGACAACGCGCCTTAAATAGAGGTAAAATTTATTAGAGAATAAAAAAAGTAGTATCGAATCAATAATAAATATCGAGTAGACGATATTGGGATATGAATAAAATGATAATCTATCTACTTATATCTATCTTCTATACTAATATAAATGTGAAAGTTTGTGAGGATGGATGTTTGTATGTATGTAAGTATGTATGTATGCATGTATGTTTGTATGTTTGTGTCTCTTACAATCCAAATCGAGTGAACGGATTCAGATGAAAATTTAGATAGATACAGCGTATATATCAGAATAAAATACAGGCTACAATTTACAAAGTTTTTGTGTAATTTTGATCAGAATATGAGGATAAGTATTAAGTAAGTCGGAAAAATTCTTGCTCCCTGAGTGACATCTTGGCGTGCGCTGCCTATACCGTTATAGTAACTAACATGCAGATAATGTACCGTAAAATGGTTTATCTTGAATAGTTCTAAATGAAAGTCGGCGATATCTTATGTGGTAGCAACTATATATAAAATATTTAGTCATAAATACAATTGAATTGGATACTTTTTTTATAATGCATATTTTAGAATATCTGTCAAATTCTTATGAAAATTGATACAATTGTCGTTTTGAGTATTTAATATAGATGTACATAGTATTATGGACGAATCGTTCAAAAGTTATCACGATAAGATTAACTTACTTACTTACGCAACGCAGTAAGCCATTACGCGTCCCGTCTACGGTAAGACAAGGGGAAACCATGTGTGGATAGAGGGGTGGTCTGAGCAATGAAGCAAAAGGCAAAAGCAAAAAGCAAAACTCTTTTTTATTAAAATAAACTATTTAAATGCCTATATTTCATGAGTATCTCTACCTTGAGGGTAGAGTAGCGAAGTGACTCCAGACAGACGCGCCCTCACGTCCCCGCCGAGAGGAGGCGGTGGGGAATACCCTCCGCGATGTTAGCGGGATGATGCTCACCCAGGAACATAGGCCTCCTGCCTCCTGCCGCCAAGGCACATCATTACATGGTTTTGATATTCAGGTTATTCAAATGAAAACATAGCTGTCGATGTGTTGGTTAGCTATATACTTCTGGAAAAAGTTCATGAAAAATTCAGGACAGAATGTAGAAATGAAGCGACATCGCCGAGAACGCGACACGAACGCGGGCAGACGCATGAGGTCAGACGTCGTTGACAGTTGCGTAAATTTTACGAATTTCTTTATAGGTAACATAATTCGATTCTCGAAGCTATTCATTACTTACAGTTGGCATATTTTTTCAGTTGTTGTATTTTCAAAGTGAAAATGCAAATTACTAGCTGTTGCCCGCTATTATATTCACGTACAGCCGAAGCTACTGAAACTAGAATCTTGAAATATGCAAGTAGGTTCTTTGTATAGCGTTAATAAGCATCAAGAAAGGAAATCAGGAATGTCCACTCCCAAGGGGAAAAAATAGGGGTTCGAAGATTGTATTGAATTACGTCAATTATGAAGGTGGAAACCTGGGTTATTAAAAAAATATTGCAAGTATTTGTTTAAAATGGTTCATCACGAAACTTAATGTGACAAACCAAATTCTATGCGGGCGAAGCCGCGGGCAACAACTAGTGTAAAAATAATATGAAACATACAAAGATTTCAAAATGGGTTTATCAAATTATGAACCGAGTAACGACCATTATCGAATATCCAAGTTTTCCTTTGAATATAATTTTTACAGTTATTGATTCTATGAATAACTGGAAACGATTATATAATCCATTGCAACATTTTTTCTGAATAATAATATATCTATGGAACATCCGTACCATGTCTTTCTAGACAAAATCTCCTAACAATTTGGCATATGATCAATATCGTCGTTGAGTATAGCATGACAATCAAACAGAAGCCAATTATCAATAGAATCCATTATTTTCATGATTATGGACAGTAATACAAAATGAATCGTGCGAAAATTATCGCTTTAAGTTGGATACAGATCCATACAAATTATATTGATTTGTAAAAACGGTCTCGACTAATTTACCGAACAGAAATGCCTTTCTTGAAGTGAAAGAATTCTAAACAGTATTTTGAAACGAAAATTTCTCTTTTTAGATTCCATTGAGCTTCAACATTTTTTCAGCTATTGTATTCAACAATATCGTGACAATCTTCTTGTGAAGAAAAAATATTGAACAAGAACATCATATAAAAATTAATAGGGGTATATTTTTGAGAGAGATTAACTTTTGAGAAAGAAAGGTTTTGGCTTTCTACTTCTCCATCTTCATACAAAAAATTTGAGAAACTTCCAAAGAAAGAAAGAAAGCAATCATTTCAAAATGATATCCTTACAAAGATACAAACAACTACTTTCATATCAACATTGAATTACAGGGTGAAACACTTTTTCCTAGACAGTTTGTACTCCAAACATTCCTTATGGAATTTAGTCAGATATTATTCATAAGATTACTATACAATATAGTATATGTGTTAGAAAAAATATATTTGAAATATGTTTTTTCCGTTAACCAGCTATCGCACCCCTACGAACGACATCCCTCAGAAGTCGAAACTTGTGCTAGCTGTGGACTAACGAGATCTTACCTTTCAACGTGTGATTCCTAACACGGGTTGGGCGATAGCAAGTGAAAATCGAGCGTTTAGCCTGCAGCTTGAACCATCGACTCACACATCGGCCTTTTGACTGAGTAAACAAAGCACCCACGTCGAACTGCCCGGCTACCGACCGACCATGTAAGAGGTATAATTTCACTTACATGAAACACTGTCATGCTCAAAAGCGGACATCGTTGTTTTGAAATGAGACACTTGGTTTATTGCCTCTTCAGCACTAATATGGCACTCAATTTATTCATAACAGTACGACTTTATATCTACTCATGTCATCGACGACAGTACGTAATGACATTCATTCGCTCATTCAAAATTTTCCCAACCATAGGAATCGTGTTTTAATTGAAATGGGTATATTTTTAGGAGAAATTGAATTTTGAGAAACGAAGTTTTTAGCTTTCTACTTCTTCACCTTCATAAAAAAAATGTGGCAATGTTCTAAAGAAAGGGAGAAAGCAATTATTTTCAAATGAACGCTTTACAAATATGTGTGGATCATGCAAAGGAGTAACTTTCATACACAGACTGTATATTGAGAGATTTCATTGAAGTTTTTCTGTTGACATATTCACAATTCAATAATTTGTATTAGTTACCCTGTTTGTTCTGAATTTTAAATTTTAATTATAATTTTTTCATCATTTAGGTTCGAATTGTCAATGACTTTCAAATAAAATCTGCTTAAAAGATCTATACTAATACAACCGTTTTGGTGTAGAAATACCTCCAGATTTGCGCCAAATCTACGACTAGGTCCAGCAGAAATTGGAACTGGGCCCGAAATTTATCTCGCTATCCGTCCGGGCGACTACATAATCGAAATGTAGGTCCGATATAATTCCGTCGTCCACCAGTCAGAAATGGCAAGTGCCCAATATGATGGGAGTATGCGAGGAAACGGCTGGCGAATGCTAAATGTACTGGAACTTCAGCCCATCCGTGAGTGATTGATGACAAAATGCCCTTATATACCTAGTGCAATATGTGTTATTGAAATATGAGATATACGACCGGAGTTGTACGATCAATTATAATATTGCACCGGTAGGGTGTACGTTACATTGCATTTGTACAAGCACTTGTGTGAGTAACGTACCATTTAGAGGATTTGTGGGGTTAGAAAAATATTGCCCATTGTTCGGAGCTCTCAAACGAATTATACTGATATACACGAGATGTAAAATAGTTTCTCTCTGGTGGTAACAGACAGGTGATCAGCCTAGAGACCTCAAGGAAGATAAGTGAAAAAATTTTCACACCCGACATTGATCAGGCACTTGATTGTTGTAACTTCTGAAACCTCCATTTGACACATAAAATCTGAAATTAATGTAGGGTATATAACCTACAACTTTTCACTGCCAAAATTTTATTTGTTTGTTGAACTGCACATCTCAAAATAACCGTTCGAAATCAGGATTGGTTAATAGGAGGGGTTACAAAATGCAAACTTTTGACAAGGAATTACCTGTGGTAGGGAGAATTTCGTGACGTTACTGGAGAAAAATCATCTATCAATTCCATTGATATTTCCATTGTTGAATGTTTTCTCTTCATTTGTGTTCTTAGTGTCACCATATGTTACCTAGTAACAAATATTAGATCTTCAGTTTCTTCCGTCGCACTCATGCACTCGTCGCACTCGTTACAGGTCTAATACTGAGATTGTGTGATTCAGCTAGTGAATTTACAGACCAAAAACCGAAAATTTTCGAAAAGATATTGTCAACCTTTTCCGTGCATATCTAACTCGAAATTATATCTTATAGCACATACATTTCTACCAACAGGGCGGCGATGTAGCAAAAAGCAGTCTACTAGCAATTCTCTTCATGATAGACTTTGACAAAGAAAATCTGTGACATGGATCCGATATGTTGATGATAAACTCACATTTGCGATCCGAAAACATGGAAGAGAAAACCTGGCCCAGTTATTAGATCCTCTGAAGTATTCAGTTCATTATGAAGACGAATGACGAAAAAATAGTTTTCTCAGACGTTACAGTATTGAAGTTTGGCAGTCATCTGACCTCCAATGACTCAAACGAACTGACATATTCTTACCCTTTTCAATCATCATCTCGGTTAAAAGCAAGGAAAACATGCCCACAAGATTTTAGAATCTGGATTCTTTGATGAAACACTCAGACACCTCACCTCAAACAGTCCTAACAATTAAATGATATACAAATCAACAAGAAAGATAGAAATTCTCTGCTATCAAAGCTCGCAGAGATTCATTTTCAGCTTCGAGGTTTACCGCGTACCATGTTCCTGTGGTTTAGTATACATAGGAACTAAAACAAGGTCCATGTTTACTGGTATCAGAGAAATCACAGATTGATTAGGACAAATATATGAATCAGCAGTACGAGAACATATCCTAAACGAAAGAAATCATCACATTTTCGGCGCCTGCCGAAAGATATTTTAGTTGGTTGGTACCAAAGGCGATAGAAATCCACCACAAACACGAGAACAATTTCAGTAGGAAAAAGAAATGCCGAAGCTCAACCCAATATAGAACTCAATCCTCGCCTGGCCGGAAACAGCACCACAGCACAATCACAACTTACTAGGTCGCCGACTCGGTTATCCCCCATCCCTATCTAGTTTAAAGTGTAATTATGTTCTCCAATCGAGGTCACAACAGTCAGTTTTCCGAATCCGTGATGGATGTACTCCTTGAAAATCTGATCATGCGTGCAATCAGGAAGAAATTCCAGAGTACGGCTGCCCTCAAATCCGACATAAAATATTGATGTTGTAGAATATGATGGTGATAGCCTGTAGTTATATCATTTTTGTCCCATTCAATTTTGTTCTGGAAGGAAAAGTCTTCCAACACCAGATATACTTTTCGATTCTTGTCCTCTTTGGCTCCATCCACCAGACCACCATAGATTTCGAAGAATATAGATATAACATAAGGCAAGTACTTCATACTGAGAACGCACCTCAACTTTCCAGCACCTACTTACTTCGTCTTTGGTATGGGCATACTGTTAGTAGATGCTCCCAAATTTGATGCTAGGTCCAAAGTAAAACTTGATTTTCCGTACCTTCTTTCAATTTTTGAAAGTTCACTGACTGGTGAAAATTAAAATAAAGTTCAAATAACTTATTGGGTTCTTGCTTGAAGTTGGATACTCATATATTTCAGTGAGCTCAATTTTTTTGAATGAATGGGGAGTTGTAACATCAACTTCCACAAGAGAACCACATATTTTTGTGACCTACGTTGTATTCGCTGTAGTTTATCTTAGATATCAGAAGTTCCTGAGGCACCAAGTATGCGAATACTGGATTCAGTTCAGAGCCTGAATTATTTCCTGAATTCTTTGAGGTTTTAATTTCGAAGTTAAAACTTGATGGAGAAACATGTTGATGAGAACTGGAGTGGGATACACCTGGATCTTCATATTCATCTCCAAGTCAAACTGGCTAACTTTAATTGTGGAGACTGAAAATGCACTATGTAGAAAATAATGATCTGGATTGTTTTTTTTTGTATATATTTGATGAAAACTTATATTTGAGAAATAAAATATCATGAATATACAACTGAAAACTGAATAAATCTTCTTCTTCAATGTTATTACTACTAACGGTCATAGAAAAAGAAATGATGATGAAGGCATCCATTGTTTTGGTTCGACCGCATTCACTACGGTTAATCCCAGTTTCCACAATCCGCAATCTCTTTTTCGCCAGACTGATTTCCTCAAATTATACCTACCCAAATCAAACCAGCAACAATAACCGCCCATACTCACAATAAAATTAATACGTAACATGTGAGAAGTAACAAAAAGTTCTTATTGTATTTATTGAAATCCAATCCAGCATGTAATCCAACACATGCGGGGTGGAGTTGCGTAACCACCCTCTTGCAGTTTTGTGCCCCTTCAGAACAGAGAAATTCACGCTTAGAAGGATCTCTATAGTAACTGGTTTAGGAAGGGCCCTAGTTTACTTGATTCGCGTTGATATATCAATGACAGATGGGAAATTTCTATTTTTATAGTTGATTGGGGTATTTGAATGAATCCAAATTGTGGTTTGGGGCACTAATTATGCAAATCGTGAACAGTTATTCAGGAAGACACTTTACAGGTAGAATCAGCTTGTATTGGTTTTGAATTCTTCATCAGTTTGAGATAGTTAGATAAATTTGATAGTGAAATAAATAGCTTGCTCAGACAGGCCTGTGTTAATAATATTGTTGTCAAAAGTTTTTTACCGGGATCTGTTAAAAAATATATGTTAAAACTATTTTGTTCTAACCAGCTGTCGCCCCCTTCGATCGAAAACTCTCAAAAGTCGAAACTTGTGCGAGCTAAGGACTAACAAGGTCTTATCTTTTAACATGTGATTCCTAACGGGTTGGACGAAAGCAAGTGAAAATGGGTCATTCGGTCTCGCGGCTTCAACGATCGGTTCACATAGCGGTCGATTGACCCGACCGGCTACCGTCCTATCTACATCTTTATGGATAATTTTTCAGTGGCAAACAAAAATTTTGCTTCATTCTAGTTCTAGTGTTTATTATGCAACTTTAAACTTTAACTCAAACATGTGCATAGCTCTTCAATGCAAACTAGCTCAGGTTGCTGTTACTGCATATACTTTCCCCTTCAATAATGTTTTCCAATAAAGTATTCTGTGTTGAGCATAAATTATTCTCAAGAAATAAACTTACAGGTAACTTCAACAACAACAAAATCGAAATTTCTACTTTTTTCCCTGTGTGTTTAGAAAATGCATTGTTAGTTATTGTACTAAGGGTATTAACGATCATTCATTTATGGGATAATCAGAAACTGGTCATGTATTTGTGAAGGATACGAGGGTCATAAAATGGGAGTTTATCGAAAAAAAAACAAATGCATATCTAGATGACGATGAAAAGTATTGCCTTTTTTTTGAGAAATTGTATCCGAACTCAATTAATTTGACTTCATTAATTGACACTGAAATGACACTGAAAAAATGTGTGGTCTCATTTGTTGTCAGGATGGACATTAATGACAAACTTATATGATTCGAACCTAATTGGAAAAATAAATGAAAAACAGTCAATGAATTGAAATAAACTACCTCAAATTTTACGCTGGAAATCTTACAGTGGCAGTTGAAGTTGTCATGGAGGAAACTCCAAAGGTATATTCATTTCCAGACTCGTTTCGCTAATACCGTAGCTTCCTCGGTAGGAAATGTTTGTGAAAATTGTGTAATTATTACCAACGATAGGGTTATTAATTTCCATTAAGTAACGGGTCAGTCCATTCCTAGTCCAATTATAATGTAGAGAGATGTGAGTTAAAAAATGTTATGTCCTAGAGAGTAATTACTGGTGTAAAACTATTGTTATACATATTCATGGTATTAAAGTCTTGATAGGAGTTTCATATCACTCACCAAGCTCTAGTCATTCTGAATTTCTTAATGATTTTGAATCTATATGTGATGAAGTTTTCTGTACTAATATGAAAAGT
>WOGP01010626.1:0-10250 GCA_015342065.1 Leptinotarsa undecemlineata
CGTAACTTGGTAACGAAGGATTTTAGGAAAAAAAGTTATATGAAGTACTGGTGATATTTTGACCCCATCTATACATTCCCGAGAGGAAAAGAGGAAGTCCAGGGACACCCTGTATATTATTGGAGGTTCATCCCAACACCAAATCGTCATTTTTAACACCTCGACTCGTATTTCGATCACCAAGTGATCATCTTCAAGAGGAACTCCAGTAATATTCAATACTACACCAAAGATTCCAAACAGTGCATCATGAACAAACTTTGGTTGATTTGATCTGTAGAAAATGTGCATTCTGTGGGCATGATTGGGTTCTTTCTTGAACCTCTCCTTTGAACTGTCAAATAAGTCGTTGATTTTTCCTTCCTCCTTCGACCCATAATTCGGTAACGTTAATAGCAATACTACTTTCAGAACCAAAGTGAATTTTCTACGGATAAGTACTTTCGATATCCTCTTGCAGCCACACCAATGCAGCAAGAGAGTTTCTAGATTTATGTAACGAGAGATCGATTTCTCCAACGCGAAGCAATGACATCAAACATTTAAATAAAAAATGTTAATATTCCGTTTCTGAATCGGCGACATATCACCAACAGCAAACAATAGGAGTGAAAGTGTACGACTAATCGACCAATCTTGTATGAGTATGTATACTTTCGCAAAAATTCGACCGGAAAAATACCATCCGTCATTTGTTTTAGTATTTAAATTATTACGAATGCATTTTGCGACATTCTCCGTGTTCGTGACTCTCAGGTTTCATGTAGGATTTGCACAAGAATATTTAATGCGAGTAAATGCACACAAAGGTTATCACTTGCATCGATATACGTGAATATATGTTGTGAAAGAGAAAATGTAACAGTTTATGGAAATTTATCGAAGTATATAGTAGTTATGATTAGACCGTTCTGCAACGAACCGTTTGATTTTTGTTTCCATATTAGTTCATTTGAGGTTGATGGTCGCTGGAAGCAAATTTATATGTAACCAATTGTTTTTCTCACAAGTCTGCAACTTAAAAGTTGTCTGGATGTTTTCATCTGATATCTATGTAATGAAGTGTTCTGAAAACTGAAAAAATACTCAAGGTTGCATATGATGTTCGCGTCTCCAATCAGATAGATGAAGTGAAATAAAATACAAGTAAAAAGTAGAACAAATTAACAAAATAAAAATTGAGAGATTCCAAGCCAAGTTACTTCACGACGTTTCGATTGTTAGTATCCTCAATCGTCTTTGGGTGATGACTCAGCATAAGTACCTTAAAATATTGAAAATAACTCTTGCAAAAAATAAGTTATTTGCACGATACCCGGGTTTTTTTTAACGTGGGAAATCATAATTACGTATTGATTTTCATGTAACATCTAGAGGGCGATGTATGTGTACGCTGTCATTATTTATTTCAAATTGCCCTAACTGTTTTGACAGTAAACTTTTGATACTTTTTATGTAAACACCTAATTTCCCACCTTTTCCAAGTGAAAAAGGTATACTTCCACCACAACGCTGGAGATGATCATTTTTGAGATATTAACAATTTTCTATATCGATGCATATTACTTAGCTATTAGGGCGCTAAGTGAAATTGCTGAGAACATTACAAAAATTATGTATGTGGTGGATCTCGGCAAAATAAACAACTTTTTTTTTATAAAATGTTTTACGAATAATGATTCGTTTTAGAAATACAGATTGTTGAAATTTTTCAAAACATGGTAGATTTCTGTCATAAGTTTTTTGCAATTGTAGTTATTTTCATGAAACTTTATACGCGTATACCCGTACAGACTTCTTCTAAACTGAGCATTATCGAACTGCTCATTCAATCTAACTAAATGAAAATTGTCACATTCAATTATTCAATTAAAAGTGCTACATTTTGGAGTTTGTAAAAAAAAAACAATTCGGAGAAGTACTACGTTATTTATTACGAAAATAAACATATAAAAATTGAACGAAACAGTATACAAGCTTCTACTCTCCTCATCAAAGAATTCCGCACTCGTTGAAAAATGCCTGAAGTGTTTCTTATCGTTTAGAAGCAAGCTATGGTGCAATCCCTCAACATTTCCTCGTTTTCAATAGAGCCAACATAAACTAGTGATTTTGAGTGTCCACAAAAAATCGACGAGATTGATGTCCGGTGATCTCGGAGGCCAATGCTCCGTGCCTTCTCTTCCTATCCATCGTTGGGGATATGCTACGTCTGAAAACATTTTAGCTATCACACTAAAATGAGCAGTAGCTCCATCGTGCATGAACCAAGAGTGATTTCAGAGACCAATGGGAACATCTTCTATAAGTTGAGGAAGCTCGACTTCCAAAAAATGTAGGGAGCATCTCCATTCAAATGTAAGGGGAGAAAATAGGGCCCAATTAAATAATCCCCAATTATGCCTACTCACACATTGAAAGAGTATCTGTCTTGGAAATGAGTTGGCGTTATCGCATATGGGTTATCTTCCGCCCAGATGTGGTGGTTATGGAAGTTCATGATACCATTTCTTGAAAAATTAGCCTCATCTGGCTTTGCCTTATCTGAATAATTTTTTATGAAATTTTCGGATGTTGTTTGACTTTTCTTTGAATTCATTGATCAAATTTGATACGTGGATGGAAATCACGGAGCGTAAGTGCTTGGACACGCTGAATATGGGATATAATTGCTGTTCCTTTAAAATTCTGTAAACTGTCATGTGACTCACACTGAAAGTTTGTCTACTTTTTCTTGTACTTGTCTCTGCATGTTCACTAATTTTTTCGAGAAGCGTCTCCTCCAACTCTACAGTTCTTGTAGTCTGTGACAGTCCTACTGCAGAATTTGTTTTAACGCTTCCATAGTCCGAAAGTCGCCAGAAAATATTCGCAAATGTCGCTGCATAAGGATTCATGCTTGGGGATACCTTTCCTGATAGATGCGTCTGGCCTCGCTTGAATTTCCGTCAGCCAAGCTATATGCAAAAACCATATCAGCGAAAATTTGCAAGCGGAGAGTGACAAAAATCATTGAAATCAAATTTGGTTATGAAGTATTATGCATCGATATAGAAAATTGTAAATATCTCGAAAACTGTCACCACCAAAAGTTAGGGCAATTTGAAATAAATAATGATAGCGTACGCAACGCTCTCTAGATATAACGTGGAAATTAATACGAAATTATGATTTCCCACATCAGAAAATACCCAATTTCGTGCAGATAACATATTTTTGCAAGAGTTATTTTCAAAAAGCGAACAAAAAATTCAATTCAACACAAGTTCATAGACCTTTTTTTTTTAATTGTTTCAGGAATACGTCACTTGAATACTTTAACGTACTTATATTGCACCCTGTATATATATAGTAGGTTTACGCGGCATCACTATGAACAATCGTTTTAGAACGTTTTCTAATGGTTGAATATGAGTTTGGAGAATTCGACCCCAAGCAAGTATCGCGTAGTTCAAATGAGGTGCCACTAGACTTTTATACTTTATATAAATAAGAATCAGAATGCATAAGTAAGTACCTATCTCCTTTTCGAATTTCAGTTTACGATATAAGTAAGAATTGAAAAGAATTTTATGTACTTGTTAACATACAAACATTATTTTCCGGACTAGTCACGTATATCACTAACATGTCTTGTAACTGTATCTGTAGAGTGGGGAGGGCAACTGTGGACCCACAGCGCTTAGGCCACATGTGACCCATTGTACATCCTCCCGAGGAGTTGTCCACCTAGGTCATCGTCCATCCTGACCTTTCCATAAAGGTGAATAGGTCACTAGGAGACATCTCCTTTATATTGGCAGGTGCACAAACGAGGGAGCTTTCCTGCTGGAGCAGCCGGTTCCTTGCATTTATTCAAGGCGGAGCTCTTGGCGCTCACCGCAGGAAGTGCCCTTGCTGTTGGAGACGGAGTGGGAAGAAGGAGGGTGTACATATAGTTGCTGCCACCTCTGCCTTTATTGCTCTCTTTATCCTTTAGTCCTCAGCGCCGCAAATGCGCTCACGCCTTGGCCTTTATATTACATCACTAGGTGATATGTTATGCCCAGCCTCATTCCAAGCGGTAGATTGGGGTGGACATTTCTGTTCATTCCCAGCCACCGCCTGTGATTGAGGTGAGCACTTTTGTCCAGCTTCGGGATTGGTTTTTGTTTTTTCTGTTTTTGTGTTTGTTTCATTCTTGTGTGTTTCCACGAGTAGCAAGGAAAGAGTTGGTAACCGCTGGCAGAGCACCGCATTACCAGAGGTACGTTTATTACAATGAGGTTTCGGGATTGTTCGTAACCGCATATCACCCTGCAGTTATTCAGTTACCAGCACGATTCTTTATATCTTAGCTTGGGTAGGCTGGTCTACGGTGGCAAATCCCGCAAAGGCTTTCGGCCACTGACCAGGAGTCCGGCGATCCCGTCCGTAACGTCACATTGGCTACCAGAATAGGGCCTCCAGTCCTCTGGCTATTCGCCTATCCGCCACCTGGGGATGCGCCCTATAGCTAGCCCAACCCACGGGACTATCATGTCCTAATGGAACATTCGTTTTATATGGATTGATGATTAACTTTCCATGTTCATGTCAATGTTCATGTTTATGTTTATGTTTCCAGATAATAGACTTCATGGACGGTCTATCAAAAGCCAAGTCTATAAGGACCAATATGGGACTCTTCATGGATGTCCCATAGAAGTCCTGTGTTTAGGTTTAGGTGAAAACTCATTCCTCCATAAATAAATTTGTCGCGTTTCTGGATTTTTTCCCTGATAAGTCTGTCCTGTGATACGTTTTCTTTGAATTTTGAACTTATTGGAAACTATTTTTCAATACAAGTTTTCCATCTGAAATTTCAATGTTCACGAGTCATGATGTCTCGAGTCAAAAAAGCCATTATTCGTAATCAGCTACCAACATCTAATCAGTGTTTTTTTGAAAATGATTAACGATGTTTCATGGTGAATTTTACCAATTGGGACTTTCATCATCTAATATAATTCATTTTAATATACTTTGAGATCTATGAAAAAATCAATTGAATTGAAAAAGAATGGCTAAAATATCAATCATATTGAGCATTGAAACGAGAAACAGAATCACGATAAAACGGATGAAAAAATTCAAGATTGAAGATGAAAATATCCAATCAGTAAAAATAAATAAAAATAAGCAAACAAATGATCAATGAAACCACATATTGAAAATTAAAAAAAGAAAAACCAAATTACTTCACGACGTTTCGATTGTTAGTATCCACAATCCGTTTCAGGTGATGACTGGAATATTCCTCCGAGAGATGACTATAGATCATTCAAACGCCTCCACCTAACTCCTCTTCCCTTTCTCCACTTCACCGACTCAGCGGGAGTTGACAGTTTTCCGCTCGATTTTGCATTTCCATATGTTACGTATCTCTACGCTAGCGACGTTGGACAACATATATACAGTTTCTTTGAACTCTGAAACCAGGGTTCCTCCCTGTGGATGATCTCAGCTTGGAACCACTTGATGTTATGGTGATGAGCCCAAACATGCTCTTATTTTTTCTCGCTTTGTTTGGCAATGTAGACTTTCAATTCTTGGAATCACAGTCTGCGTTTGGTGACTCGGTTTTCGTGAGGCCACTATGGATGGTGATGCTGGATATGAAGCAGGTTCTGATGCTGTACTTCCTTTCCTTGGGATGCTCCTGCTGTCTTCTAGCCAAAGTTTAGAGTACCCATTCCGTTGATTTTTTTTTAAAGATGTCTACTTCTTTCTCGATACATTCCTTCGTATTACAAAGCCCGAAATCACGAACCACTAGACTCTAGATGATTCCTCTTTCGGTAAATTGGGGGATATTGGATTCGTAATTCAGATACTGTCCCGTGAGAGTGGGTTTTCGGTATAGAGACGTTTCCCACTCAGTGTCGATCCCCTTCACCAATAGCTCTAAGAATGGCAACTCGTTTAGGACTTCCTTCTTCACTGTGAAATTAATTGATGGTTTTACGCTGTTAATGTGCTTCACAAACGTGTCTGGTTCTGTATTCCTTTGGTTCCATACTAAGTGAGTGTCTTCTTTCCACTCTGTGGTCGTTTTTATCCTTTATCTAGATTGTTTTTATTGGTTTCATTGTGATTTCATTTCCCACGTTTTTTTCTCAATATAGTCTCTATTTCAGCTATTCATTTGTTCTTCCATAGATTTCGTACCATATAAGAATCATATTAAACAATAGAAGTCCGAACTAGTAAAATTCACCTAATCAGTGTTATGAATTTAATCCGCCTGCTTAAAATTTTCCGTATGCTTCTCCATCTAATAACGGTGAACTTTTCATTGTTTGTGTTATTCGAGGGACACGTATTTTGTGTATTAATTTAAAACAATCGTGAATGTAGTTTGTAATCGACGACTAGGAACGGAACAAAGCCTGTCTGGCTTCGGTAATCAACTCCGAAACAGGGGATTCACTTATCAAGGGTTATCGGAACAGGGACGTGCTTAATATATCGGAAGGGATGGGGGATTAGTCCGGAAACATTTTTTATGCTAGCATTAGATTTGTGTACTGGGTTAACAGATTGTTACTTGCTTCAATTCACTAGCGATATTGAATATTCGATCTCAACATCTTGCTATCGAAATTATTATGATTTTCAAGTACATTTTAATTTTTTAGTATTCAGCCTGGATTTGCAACAGAACAGATTGTTTTATGGCATTATTTTTATTTTATGTATTGTTAACTTATATTGTTAAAGTTATTCAATTTTTCATTATTCCCAATTGGGGTTTTTCAGTTAGTTTTCTAACGTACGGGTCTTTTGTAATCCACTTGTCCTCATAAAATTGAATATTCTTGAATATCTTTTCCTAAACAACCCGAATATTTAAGCTAATTTTCATGTGAATATTGTAAATTTCAAATAGCTATCTTTAAATTCCTTAATTGTTCCTTATATCCCTTATCTTGGGAATTAACCATTTATTATGCATAAAAAATACATTTATACATAATAGGAAAAGGGTTAACCAAAGGGTATCTTCCACCCCTCCCAAAAATTATACAGTGAGTGTAGGAAAATAATTATTAAAATACTAATGTACTATCATAACAATGATAGAGAAGAAAAAAATAGATCATATAGTTGCTAATAACTCTTAATATTCTTAAGATTATTTAGGTCAATTTAACAATTTCATTGCACTACCATTCATTGAATTTAAAATTTTTTAAATTAGCACTGAGCAGTAAGCTACTTATGGTTACGCTAAGATTTTTAGCACTGTCTACCCAGTCAATGTCTGCATAATCGAGAGTGAGCCTAAAGTTACACTGAGTTTCTACTATTTGTCTTTGAGACTGTAAGCATAAGGCCAAAGTTTTATTTGGATTGATTTTCAGTCCATGATTCTGCAAGTAAAGGAATGTTTTGTGAAAATCTGTGTTTATATTTACCAAGCAACTTTCTGTATCGGTGTTATGAGAAGACAAATATAACTGCATACCATCTGCGTATAGATGTACTTGACAAGTGTTAAGAAAACGGGGTAATCAAAAATAGACCCTGAATACATCGAGGGTACTAAAATACTTTCCTGCGGTACACCTGAGATTGTTTCTTTCAGGGATAACCTTGAGTAATCATCCAGTTTGACCCTCTGTGATCGGTCTGTGAGATAGCTCGTCATCCATTTGAAAGAAATGTCATCAAATCCTATGAACTTGAGCTTGCTGATGAGTAAATCGAAATTAACTAAATCGTCGAAAGCTTTACTTTGATCAAGCAGTCGATTACTTTCAAGAGGACAGCCTGTGTTCCGTGATTTTTGCAGAACCCAGGCTGCTCGAAAGGGAGTATTCGATTTTCTTCAAGGAAAGCTTTTACTTGACGGGAAACATTTTTCTTGAATATTTTAGAGAATGAGTGCAAAATGACGCAGGCCACTGAACGTGGTAGGTGCATTCGTTTTCGGAATTGGAATTATATGTCATTCTTTGGACTAGGCTGAAGCGGACAATAAACAGCAGGCCTGTGAACGACGTAACATATCCGAAATTTTCCAAAATTTTCTCGAATAAGGAAAAAACCTTTCACATATAGTACGTGGATATACGTGAAATACAATCATCTAAAGAAACAAATCGTTCAGGTCAGTCACAACTCTACATTGTAGGTTAATGGACTGACACCTATCAGAAAACAGTCAGGAAAGTAGTAATGCTACTACATATTCATGTATTGTGTTATGTGTTTTATCTGATATTATCTTTCTCATTGAAGACACTGGTACCTGATTATTTACAGCAATTTATTCAATTATTTTCAGTTCATCCTGGAAGTTCTTTTCAGCAAAAGCTCTGTGTATCATTGACTCAAAAACGAATCATTCGTGTGAGATTGGACTGAAAGAATCGAAGGAAATTGTACAGTCGGTGAAGGTATTTATTGAATTGAAAACCATGACTAACCCATGACCTTCAATTCAGGTTGAAAGAAGTTGGTTCTCATTGACCTATGGTGATGACCTGACAGTGATGACCTGGCCAACGTCGTTCTCGAAGAAATATGTACTTATGATGCTGCCAGCCCAAAATCCACACCAAACAGTGACTTTTTCAGGAATAATCTCATGTGGATTGGTATCGTCCTGAAATCCACAATTTTATTTGTCGACGTACTCATTCATCCAGAAATAGGCCTCATCGCTGAAGACAATTTTTCAAGGAAAGTCAGGGTCAGTTTCTCTTCCTCTCTCTTGACTCTTCGTCCTCTTCGCTCTCTTCATTTTTCTCTTCAGCAGTGCAACCCATTAACAATTTCGTTATATAATCAAAAGAAGTTTTGCAACTTTTCAGCTGGCTTATATTTATCGTATTGGAATTATGGAGTGAAATTCCAGAAAAGATTCTGAAATTACTTATTTTGAAAATATCCTTTCATCCAACTTCGTGCTACACCACTGTGTCCGAAGAGTGGCATAGGGAAACCTATGAGTATTGTCTCACATATGGGCTCCCTTCATTTGTTAACAACTGCAGTAAGACTCGTATCAGGATATCGTTATCGATTATCATTGTTTGCCCGCCGAGTTTGAGTTTTATTTACGCACAATGAATAGGAAACTGTTAAGTGGGGTTACTGCGTTGCCAGTGCTAGCTACTTTGGGTAAATATGAGGTTTGGTTAAATCGTGAGCCGCAGGATTATTTATTGGATGCAGTTTTTTGTATAATTTCGAGAGTGGAGAAAATGTTCATTGATTTCTGTGTAAACGGATTTTCGTTTTCAATTTTCTCAATCAAATAGGAAGAAAATTGATTCATTCTCAGGGAGAAAATAGGAACGGCGATTAAAAAACCTATCTGTAACAACTACTTCCCCCAACCGTTATTGACTCATTTGTGGAACACTGTTTCTTGAATGTTCCAAATGTAAATGCCCATAACATGAAATTAGCGCTAATTGCTTTTTACCTATTGTTCGATAAGTAAATAGTATTTTCTCGGAAATGACCTTAATGAATTCCAATAAAGTCGACTGCATTCCATTGTGCAATTTAGCCTGAACTTTTGTTGCAAGAGTTTGTTTGTGACAACTGAAATCCATGGCTTCTACAAGCGGGCGTTATTTTGTGAATAACCCAAATGTTTTTTGCTACATACGTGGTGAGTATATTGTGAAGGAAAGTAGAAAACCAGTTTGTGATTTCATAAAAAGGGCATATCAAGCCTATTTTGGTGTTCATTCAGGTCAGTGGTCGCCAACCTCTTCATTGTGTTGAGCTACTTTGTTAATTTTGGAATAAACAGCGAGCTACCAACACGGAAGCCACGTAACGCAACGTAAATGAAATAATCCACAGTTAATTTATCATTATATGTATTTATTTTACTATTCAACTGGTAATACATAATACATAGGTACTAATAATAAACTAATAACAAAATAACTAATATTACTAGTACGTACTTGTTCATAGCTACATTCCTACCTATCAAACGAAGGTGTTTGAAAAATAAACACAAACTTTTATCCAGCCACAACGGCATGTCACGTATGATTTAAAAATAGTTAATAATAACAACAAAAAAGTAACGCACTATCATGAACATAAACATTGAAAAATAAAAAAGCACGTTCAATGAGAAGGCTGACACTCAGACTCATCGATAATTTTTTTAATGTTTGCAGTATAATTTGATGCAGCCATTCGAATACAATTATCCAAATGTTCATCTGTAAGTCGATTGCGATATTTGTTCTTAA
>WOGP01010627.1:0-10250 GCA_015342065.1 Leptinotarsa undecemlineata
ATAAGGAAATATATCCGCGCATGGCTATAGTTCTGGCTATAACTCCTAGTGACATATGTAACAATGAACAATGTTAGTAGAAATATCAGAACTACTTGATGAAAATGAAGTACTGCAATTTGATCCTATCCAATCCAATCCAATCCAATCTGCTCTAAAATCGTGGCTTCAATTAACGCAGTTACTGAGAAGTTATTTGAGAAAATCCATTATTGAGAGTTCATTTTTCCCCTCTTTTGCAGCGACGAATCCATTCTTTTTGCAAAGTTATGGAAACCATATCCTTAGTACGGAAGCCAGAAGGGCCACATATTTTTATTATTTGTTTCTTGGAAATTACGACTTTGAATCTCGAAATTTCGACTTTAATCTCGAAATTTCGACTTTATTCTCAAAATTTCGACTTTAAATTCGAAATTTTCGAGTTTGAAATCGTAATTTCAAAATTACGAGATTGAAGTTACGATTTCAAACTCGAAATTTCGACTTTAATCTCGTAATTTCGGAATTACGAGTGTCATAATTCCGAAATCACTTGATTAAAGTCGAAATTTTGAGATTAAAGTCGAAATTTCGCGATAAAAGTCGAAATTTCGAGATGCAAAGTCGTAATTTCCAAGAAACAAATAATAAAAATATGTGGCCTTCTGCGCTTCCGTACCTCAGCAATAGGAAAAGAGTGAAATAATACATCAGTTACACCACTTTTCTTCAAAGTCAATTGATTGCTTTTGCAAGTTGACACTGCACAAATATATTAACATAGATATATATTAACCTTGTAATTTAACTAAAAATTACAAGGTTATTTAATGGTTGACAATTATTGTTATTATTCACAAAAATGTGAATATTTCCAATTTTTACCTTAATTTAATTTGAAAATGTTCAGGAAACAAAAAAAATCCGTAATGGCAAAAAACAAACCTCAAAACGGAAGAAAATAACGATAGTCTTATATGGCGTCTACTCGTTACACCAGTTTGAAAAATGTCCAAAAGCACAAAAAATACGACTTTCACAATAACTAACTCAATGTTTCAGAAACCTAATTGGTATAGTTGAATCAAAATTTAATCAAAATAAACAAAAACAATGTAATACTGTCCGAAAATAATCCTCAAAAAATGTTAAAATAACACAGTCTCATGGCAGCTACTAAAAGTGTCACCAGTGTTACGTCACTGCTCGGCACTTGTTTAATGTGGCGATATATGCAAGTAAGCAATCCTGTATGTCTATAATCGTTGGAATAGATCCAATCACTTTGGGCCTAACCTATCATTGCCAAATACCTAGTTAATTTTTCGGTCTGTTTTGGCAACGCTTTGGTTCAAATTTAATTCATAGAGGAAAACTAGCTGGAACTTGTTCAACGGCGGCAAACAATTAAAATATGGAGAAAATCAACTGCATCGGTGTATAGAGTACGAAATTCTCTACCGACCAGAATAAACCAGCTATAATACAAAGTAGAATATGGAGCTACAAACCACATGGCATTGAATCATAACTTTCAAAACAATCTAATAGTAATATTTTAGCAAATGATGGCTGAATTGTGATGACTTGTTTGATCAGTACAAAGTGACACCTGCATCTTCAACAAATTATAATTAATAAAAAACATCCTATGATTATAAATAATCACGCTGTTTTTATACAAACTCAAAAAATGTACAGTAGCTACGTTTGTCAGCAAACAATCAATCACTATGGATTTTTTCATTCATCATTATATGGTTATTAAAATGAGGATACAATTGAGCAGGTCAACCGAACTGGGAATTCCGTTGATTTAACGCTGATGACTATCACTTCTGAACGAACGGTTTCTTCCACAGGTGGAGGAAACTATTTTCTCAACATGAAATGGAAGTTGTAACTTTCCGCAATGGTTAGTTATATAAAAATAATAATCGATGGCTAATGGAATATGAAAAAAATTATTGAACATCTGCCGTTTGAAGCACTTCGTTATTGTCCCCTCCAGGCGTAATCAAAATCGAATAATTTTGTTTAGAATTTGATTTCGAGGTGAATGTTCTTCTGAAGATGTTACAAAAAGTTTGAACATCTCGCCTCATGTAAAAATAAATATAATTTAAAAAACATCGAACTGAAAAGTTAAAAATATTTTTTTAAATAAGCTTAAAACAATACCGAACAAAAAATACTAGTATTATTGTGAAAAAAGTGACAAGCGCTTGATATACAAAAAATATGGCACAAAGTGTCCACTCTTTTTCCACAATAATACTAGTATATTTCGTTCGTTATTGTTTAAAGCTTATTTTAAAAAATATTTCAAACTTTTCACTTGATTTTCTTTTAAAGGGAATTTTTTGTTTTTTAAACTATATTTATCTTTAATTTTTTAGTTTCATATGCTATAAAAGCTTGTTTTTTACTATTTTTAAACTTTACTTATTTTATCTAAACTTTGCGATCAATCAGCCGTATATTGTTTAGAAAAATTACCATTGATGTTTCAATGAATCTGTTATTGAATTCGTTGGCAATTTCCCTCTTTCCATTCAATAATTCACCTTTGTCATTTTTTAAATTCTGTATTTGTTTTTCCGATCGTGTTTAACCAGTGATGTTCTGCACTATATTCCAGAGTTTTTTTTGAGATGCATGAGTTACTTTTAATTTCCTCTCGGTAGTAGTCACGTCTATCCATTAAATTGGTGAGTTTATTTTTATAAATTTTATTACAGTGTTTCAATTGTTCGTTATGTGGGTTGTTTTTTAGTTTCGCAAACAAATCGTTTTTAGTGTTGATGGATTTCAATAGGGTATTCGTTAACCATGGTGCAAATTTTGTGTTCTTCCTAGTAATTTTTTTTTAATTTCAGTACATTTTTCAATAGCGTTTGTTAGAACATCAATAAATGTTTCCATAGCAGTATTTGGATTTTCTGTTAGGTGCACTGACTCCCAGTTTTCATGATATAATGTATTATGTATTTTTTTTTCATTAATATATTTTCTATATCTCATTCCGTTGTTTTTATTTTCATATCTGAGAAGGACTACTTTGATGCTACTTTGATGGGGACAAAATAGAAATTGATGAATGAATGAATATTCTTTGAAAACAACGAAAATTCACCTAATTTTTTGAACTCCTCGACACAGTCGTCATTTTCATTTTGATTTCATGATACTTTCAAAAATATCTTACAGAAATGTTTCGGACCTTCAGGGTTCGAATGCATTACTATATGTTGATACAAAAGTGAAAATATCATTGACCTATATTAATTCATTGGCGTATATTTTTCAAATAACTAATACTCACCAGGTGTGAATTGGGTCATTATTTTTCTTGCAAGATTTGTTGAATCTGCATTTTACCTTCAAATTCGTCATGAATTCTGTGTTCGCGTGTTAATCAACCACTAAATTATCAACGGATAATGAGATTGATCAGCCTTCGTGACTAATTCACAGATGCTGCATAGAAATTATCTCATTATATGAAAAGGTATTAACAGAGATCACGTTTCAAAGGTTCAAAATATCTTCACTACGAAAAAATGACTGTGATAGCTACTGTGGATTTGGGCAAATTTGTTATAATGTTCAATAAGGGAGCAAAATGATATCATTCACGTATTATTTGTTTGAAAGAGTGCATTTGAATTTGACAAAGATTAATAGTATTGATTTAAAAAAAAATCAAATGCTTATCACTGCATACAGGGTGTTAATTAAGTATGTACCATGAATCTAACAGACGATTCTTTTGGTAAATGTTCATATAAACATGAGTACGCAAATTCTTCGTTCTCAAGATACAGGGTGTTGAAATAAAAAAAAGTTATTCGTAAATATCTTGAATATCCTTCTTCTAATTTTGTTGTAATTTGCGGACATATGTTTATATGAACATTTCGTCTTAAAATCACCTAAAGGATCCTATCAATGCAAACACAGAAAACGGAAAAAATGGATAACCAATTTCCTAGAGAATTCTGTGAACAAATAAAACTATTTATATCATCGATTAAAAAATTAACCAAATAATGTTCTCCTCATCAATGAATATCACAATTACAAGAAAACTCTTGACAAAATTATCAGGGATACTAAAACGGCATATTACAGAGACCGTCCTGTAGAAGTAGGAAATGACTCTAAAAAGATCTGGAAAACTATTGATGATGTATTGACCACTGAAGAAATTTCACCAATTAAATCAATAATTTACAAAAATAATGAACAAATAAGAGATCCTATTGAAATAGCCAACAGCTTCAATGATTATTTTATCTCTGTGGGAAAAGATTCGTCAAAAAAAATTAATAGAAACATGCAATATTCAGACAAAAAGTGGTGTGCAACCACTCATTGTTCCTAAACCCTGCAACAGAAAATGAAATAATGGAAATTATCTCTCAACTGGAGAAAAAGAAAGCTCCCGGGATTGATAATCTGAAAGCAGAAACCCTAAAACTTGCATCGAAATACATAGCACAACCACTTACCTTCATAGTCAATAAATCACTAGAACAGGGATATTTCAAAACGGCTGTAGTCACGCCTAACCACAGAAATGGAAATGAGAGTGATATTTCTAACTACAAGCCTATTTCATTCATAACTTGCCTAGCAAAAATTTGGGAAAAGGTTATTCTAAAGAGGAATCAATAAGTTTCTAGAAAAACACCGTTTAATGTCAGATTGGCAGTATGGTTTCAGAGATGACATGTCTATGCAAGATTCAATTAGAATATTACCACAAAAATCTATCAATCCTCAGATAAATCGACATCATCAATTGGTGTCTTTATAGATTTGAGGAAAGCTTTCGACACTGTAGATCATAATATACTTCTAAAAACCCTTGCAGATATAGGAATAAGAGGTATACCACCCGTTCTTTTCACAAGCTATCTGAAGAATCGAAAACAATTTGTTAAAATAGGTGACAAAGTGAGTGGTGAAAAGACCGCACCATGTGGTGTGCATCAAAGAACGGTGTTAAGACCAATATTATTATATTATAGTAACTATATTTTTAAAGTGAAAATATAAATTACTAGCTGTTGCCTGCTCTTATATCAATGTACTAGTCGAAGCTAGTAAATCTAGAAACTTGAAATATGCAGGTAGGTTCTTTGTATAGCCTAAATCAGCATCAAGAAAGAGAATCAGGAATTTCGTCCTCCAGACGGGAAAAATAGGGGTTTATAGGTGTGAAGTTGGAAACCTGAAGTTTTGAGTTGATGAAAAGTATTGTAACTATTTTTCACCGGCAACAACTAGTCATTATTAAATCCAGTTATTTCGCAACAATTCAAATTCATTTAACAGCCGATATCTCAGAATTTTGCTTTGGAATAAACCGCGAAATATGGTCAAAACAGTTTCTACATAATGGCTGGATTTTCTAACCTGAATCATATAGAATAAGGTATTCACATCAATGTGAAGGTTAATGCCTTCAGGTTATCATGTCGTGTATGCAAAGCGGTTTTGTTTTCACGCCTGTTCAACACATTAAGCAAATAAGGAAACTGCTCAAGTTTCAGAGTGATTCCTATAATAATTTCTAGAAAAAACTAAAAATATTTATGTTTAGAACTAGCATTAATTAATGTAATGATACTCCATTTATATTCGCTACTACTGTGCTCGCAATTATGTGCAAATCCATCTTATTTGGAATCCTGTTAACTGCCAGAATTAGAAAAAAGGTTACTTGGACATATTTTTTGCAGACTAGGAAACGTAAAAAGCGAGGCCGAACTCAGAATGAAAGATAAATAGAGCATCTTTTATGAATCAGAGTAAATAACAGGAACAAAGAAACACGTTTTACGAGTATTTCAATTTCCAAGCTAGCAACAGATGAATAATAAAACACAAAATATTCAAATCGAATGAAATGCATTTTTAGGAGATATTCATTTTTGGCCTACAGTTTCTCCTTCTTTTTACAAAAAATGTGGGGAACCTTCCAAATATAGCTCCTTCATGTTGAAAAAGATTCCTAACAAGATTCCATAACCATCGATTTGGTATTCTTGCAGGTTAGACCAACAGTTAACGCTGTTTATCTAGTTGCTGCGATCATAAAACCACTCGAAGAAGGTAAACATGCTGCTTTAATGTTGTGCAACCTCATGAAAGCTTTTGGTTGTTTCCCATGACCTACTCTTCAAAAAATTGGAATTTCATGGTATAAGAGGTCCTCCGCTTTTTTTAGTCAGTCATATTTGACCGTGGGGAAACAATGTATCTTCAAAAAGCGGAAAACCGGAAATACAGGAAAATCCGCATGGTGTCCCACAGGAATCTGCTCTGGGACCACTCTTATTTATCATATATATTAATGACCTGTTCGTTTATATTCAGCTGGGCAGCTGCACAGGACATATACGAAATACCATGTTCTAACTGTTCCAGAACTTACATCGGCCAAACTAAAAGAAGAATTTCTAACAGAGTCTATGTCCATGAACTAGATGTTCGTAAATCAGATCCAGCATGATCTATCTCCAAACATTACCAGGAAACCGGCCACACAATAAGTGTCGGAAATACCAAGACCATTGCTACGGAGAAAACCCTTCAGGCAGGATAATTCGGGAAGCAAGCGAAATTGAGAGTCGTCCCAAATGCCTTAACAAGCGAGATGATTCCCAGAGACTACCACAAACATGGAGGGCATTGTTGTCACGCAAGATACCTGAAAATAACTCAGGTACCCGGTCAGCAAAGTGACCAGTGCGAACTTAGAACTAAACATAGCAAGCATCAAGCACAGAGCTAATAACTTGAGGGCAAGGGGGATTACAACGTCGTCCTCGAGTCATGTAAGTACAGTTCCAAGTGGTTCTTGAAAATGGCTCCATAGCAAGAGCCGAAACGTCGGAAAGAGGAAAATTACAGGCGCGGTTCAACCCGGACAACAGTATATCATCACCAGAATATAATTCTCCTTCATATTAACACTCGATATTGGTTTTTCTCAATGATAATTTCATAAAACGGCAGATGATTCTGATCACACTTGCAGCATAAGATGTAATCTCACTTGCACCATAGTATTAACATAGTCAAACAAACACACCTTCTCAAACGGAATTACATGACAGCTTTGATTCTCAAACACATGGCTTCTACCGGTAGTTTATAATTTTAAAACAAATAACGATTTTCCATATGTAAATTTGAATAAACTTCCTTATATCGGAGTCAAACTTTTTTTATTTAGTGACTTGTTCTATTGTATATGTTTGAATTGTTTAAATGTAACATTCTTCTCGAAACGGACATTCTCACCAACAGTAAGAAGAGCTTTTTGTAATAATTTTTTAATATTGTATTATCATCACCTTGTATAGGTCTTCCTTGAAAATTACAATGAATGTTATCGAAATATTGGAATAACTAGTGTTTTAAGAGTTCACTTCTGATCTGCTGATCACCCAAAGATAGGTGCTTTTGATAGCAGACTGTGCTATAATCTTCATGCTCTACCCAAACTGAACGTTTTATCTTCTTGTTTGTTCCTTTATAGGGTTAGAACGCCTTTGCACAGGTATTTGTCCTCTCCTTTCATCCGGATGTCTCTTTAAATTTGCCTGTACTTGAATAGCACAGCCTGATATCGAAAGCGTCTGCAAATAATAATTAGAAGTTATCAAAGCTTAAAATCCTTTTAGTGATCAAATATTAATATCAAAACATCGAAAAAATGAAGGAACACTAGATACCGGGAAATAATACCATGAAATTCAAAAGACAATTTCATTTCAATTTAAGAGCCACCAGTAGACATCTGTTTCAGCCTGTTGGGCATCATCAGTAATGGGCAGGCGGTACCTGTCAACTGACAACTGCATGTTGTCAATGTTACTAGAAATGATATGCAATCAAGAAAGGTTAATGCAGTCAAGCTGCTGAAAAATAATTCGATGAAATTCAAAAGACAAAGATGAGCACTATACTGATCATTCCCAATTTGATTTCAATTCAAGAATCATCGATGTCCGCTATCGAGGACGACAGTATTCCATGTAAGTGAAATTTAAACTCTTTCATATACTGTATTGTGTAGCAATCCTATGAATGATATCTGATTCAATTCCAAAGCGAATGTTTCTGGTACAAACTGACATTTTTTGTTGATTACGTTACATTCTGATCAAGCAAGTTAGAAAGAAAAATTTAATAACAACTTCCTGATGCAAAACATTTTCGAAATGTAGGCATATGTTTTCATTCAAGGTTAATGATTACATCTGAAAGCAATTCTTCCCATTAATTATAATTAATGTATATGAGTTATAAACTGTCCTTGAGTAAATATGCAAACCTATAATTATTTACCTTTTTCTCACTATTTGTATGAAGAGTGGTTAATTTTTATCACTGATAATGAATGCCCAACCCATTTGATTTGTTTTACTAATTTACTGTATTTTGGAGGCCTTCAATGTAGAAAACCCAAGCTATAATCTACTCTCTAGGAAAATCATCACTTTTGTGAAAAACTAACTTTCAAAAAGCATTTTATCTTCCAGTCTTTTTCTTTTCAACTCTTTGTATTCATGAATGATTAACCATGGTTTTCACGAAGTTGGATTGATATTTGTGCAAAAATAGCACAGTAGCTTTTTCAAATATGTTTACATTTTCAAGGTTTTGTAAACTGTTTCATCAAAATCTCATAGTGAATACTGAATAATAATAAGGAAATGGCGTAGTTCACTATTATAGTAGTCCACATTATTAGATATAGATGTCGCCCACATCTATGTATTGTAATACGAACGTAAGATCACATTTGAATTTCGCGCTACAGGTATTATTAGATCAAACAAAGTAAGAAAAAATAACTGACATGAGTTATATCAAAATGATATAACATAACAAGATGGATTCACAGACATTTCAAGTAACGAAATAATATAGAACACAGGAAAAACATGATATACCTGTAAGCAAATGGAAACAAATATCAAAAAGTTTCTTGGAAGAAATAACAAACAAAAATTAAAATCTTATTTCTGATTTTAGAAAACTTCATCGTAGTTTGTGTTCGAATTGAGTTCGACTATTGAAATTTCCAATCGCGATTCCCCTAAATTCAAAAAATGTTTTTGAAAATCAGTTATATAGGGAAAGAAAGTCACTTTGAAAGTCAATCTAAGTAAAAATATAACTGCCTTTGAAAACTTTCCAATTTTTATTAACACTTCTTATTAATTTTGATCAAATATTTCAAAAAAAAATTATGACTTTTTTCTCTCTTTCGTTTCTCAAAACCCAACAATCTTAGGAAATAACACGAATTATAAAATATTGAACCAAACTGAGTGATAGTTTTCCATACACAGTATAATGTGGAATTGTCCTATTTCAATTTCATCAACAGGAAAGGTAGCCGTGTTTCATCGAAATAACCACAACCATCTTCAGTGACAGAGAATTGGATGATCTATTGAAAGGCCTCTCTTCAATGTTCTTCCGCAAAAAAACGTTTTTTCTGAAGGTGTAATTTTCACCAGTTATATGTAATTTTCATGAAAGACACAAATTCATCAATTATATCAGATCTCAGTCAGAACTCAAAATATTCATTAATAACGACAGAAGTCAAATATAGATGGCGCTGTACAAATATTTTCAAACATGAAAAAGGGAGGCAAATGAAATGTTACTAGATTTTTTCACCGAAAAGAACTACGAAGCAAATGATTCGAAATTTTTCCTTCGATCTACAAGACCATTATATAAAAATAGTATTCCCATTCAACGTATATGAGTTTTTATGTAATAAGAATATCATAACATAATTATTCATGACAATAACATGAAATAAATCATAGCAAATAATCGTGGGACATGATTACTTGGTTAGTCATGATACCCCATGAATCAATTTGTGTTCATTGATTAATATAAAGTCCAGTGGCCACCAGTTCAAAACAGCGGCGTTTCGAAAAAAAAAAGAGTCATAATATTTTCTGAGACACTGTACACTAACACATACACTAATATACAGTTGCCATATACAAGAACAATCTTGGTAGAAAAAACACATGTCTGTGCATAAGTGAAATAAACTAATAGTAAAAAACATGTTGAAGTCTAAGCAAGCTTTTATTTACAAGCGGTAAAGAAAAGGAAATACACTTCTAATTCAATAAATCCCATCAATTCATTACATTACATAATTTATTGATATGAAAGTGAAATTTGATTGATAATTAACATATATATATATA
>WOGP01010629.1:0-10249 GCA_015342065.1 Leptinotarsa undecemlineata
ATATTGTACCTCAGTGGCTAAATAAATTATTATTATTATTATTATTATTATTATTATTAGTATGTATCTGTATCTGTAGAAAGGAAGTTTGAGTGCAGCACTTAAGCTGCACTCAAGCACTTAAGCTACTCAGTAAGTAGTATAGTAATGATAGTACTTGGTCTAAAGCTGTTATAATAGAGAAAGCATCCGAACCAAGATCATACTGGGTGAATTGAACTTGAATCGGAACTTTGCGGACGCTCAAAATGATTATATTTGTAGCTCTCTAAACAGTAGTTCATCTAGCCCAAAAGCAAGTCTTTTCAAACGTGATAATTACCATAATAGTGACTCGCTATATAAATTAAGTAGTCATAGTTTACGTAGTGCAGTTTAGTGCGTTTAACCAAGACTGTACTCCCAATGAGCATCAGACTACAAGTACTAGAACTCGCTCCCGTTATGGTCGCTTAGTTAGACCATCGCGTCGTTACGATATTTACACTTCCAATGAATCGGACAGTTCATCTTAAAGGGGAAGGTGTTGAAATATTTTATAGAGAAGAAGACTGTCAGTTGTCTAATGTCAAGGTATGGGTTTGGTGTGTGCTGGCTTCTTGTAATACATAAATGTATAAAATGGATACTAGGACTTTTTATTAAACAGGGTCATTTTCTAACCTGTCCACCAGCCCCATATAATGGAAGTGTTTTCTTAGTTGACAGTGGCCAGTCAGAAATCCTACTGTAGAGCTTAGATTTTTCCTGGTCATCACCAGATATTTCTTCGGCGCCGGCTTCCCAGGGTCGCCCAGGATGATCATGGCAAGACTACATCCTTTGATTCTATCCCATATCTTTAGGGATTGAGCATGGATGTGACGTTTGGCTAGTTCCACAATTGTCGAAGTCTTCAGGCCGTAGGTGCCAATGGGTCCTGAAATTCTTAGTCCAACCGCTTCCTCCTGTCGTGCCTCCTGTCGTGCCCTTCAAACCCACTTTAGGATAATGTTATTATCTGCCGAGGCTTTGGCTGAATCTTGGTGGCACTAGCCCCGAGGTAATACGTTGTCTGTTCAAGGCTAATAGGGCTTATCTACCATCAGTGCAGATTGTTATGTTTTCGCCAGATATTCCTTTCCTGGTTATTTCTTTTGTGGCGATTGAGATACTAGCCAGTTATGTTTGAACCACGCTGATATTTTCTTCCATACCCCACTCAATCCTTTGGCTTAGTCTATTACTGGAGTTTTTTCCCAACACCAAATCGTTATTTTGAATACCTCGACACGTGTTTCGATCACCAAGTGATCATCTTCAAGAGGAAGATAAGACTAGAACTAACGCGAAGCTAACCCTATTTGTGCTAAACAGGTAAACCCTACAGACGTACGACCCACACAGGCATACCACCCTAAATTAATTTTTACAATTTTGCCTTATCTATTATTTTACAATATACAGAGTGGTCCAACGAAAAGTATGCACCTTGCTTTTCTCCTTTTTTTGTAACTTAACGCAAAAATGCTCAGACAACTAAATTTTGCTTTTGAGGGGGGGCACATTTAAGATGTATTCTTTTACCTGTGCCTTCAACCCCCTAGCGAGTGTGAGTAACAACCCTAAAATTTTAAATGGAAAGTGGGGTCAAGTGATATATCATTTGAAAGTACACAAAATTATCTTTCCAATGATACCTAATTTGTTGTATTTCACTCAAACATGCAGGTATTATGAAGAAAAACAACTACAACCCAGTACTTTGAAATGTGTAATTGACTTAGTAGAATCCTACTTCAACAAGTGCTGAAAATGTAACCCATTTGCTTCCATACAATAATACAGATTTTGTTCAAATCCATTCCTAACATTCTGTAGCATATCAGGTGTTATACTTCTGCACTCGGCTGTAATTCGTTGGCGAAGATCTTCTGTGGACTCGGGCTGCGTAGCAAAACATTTATTTTCAAGTGTCCCCAAAGGAAAAAGTCTAAAGGCGATAAATCAAGTGACCTGGCAAGCCATTCGATCTGGCCTCTCCTTCCAATCCACCGTCCAGGAAACCGGTCATCTGAAAACTCTCTTACCGGAGCATTATAGTGAGGAGGTGCTCCATCTTGCTGCAAATGAAAAAATCATTTTTTTTACCTTTGACCTTGAATAATGATTTTTCCATAAAGGGAAAGATGGGGAACTTTAAAATTTTATTTTCAATCATATTCTGAACAATCTTACCGATTTTCAACTTGGTGGGAATTTAGGTAGCTTTATTCTTATTTTTTGGTCTTATTTGACCGGACTATAAACCTCCCTCTCCAGAATTACTCTATTTAAAAAACCCGCTTCAAAATTCTTTGCGTAGTTTTGCAGATCTAAACATACGTAGGAACAGACAGCGGAAAACGCGACTTTGTTTCATTGTATTGATTAATAATTTCATACTTTTGAGTTAATTTTTTTCTTCGAAGTCGATTTACTATCGTTTTTTTTTTAATTCCTTGTGGAATCTACCAAAACAACCTGTTAAGAACGTCCCATTCGCTCATTTCAAAACGTTTTCATTGGAAACAGGCGATTCAGTAATTCCATGTTGAATTTCGTATATTAACTGTTTTCGACGTTACCCGCATACAAAATAAATAAATATTTCTCGTTGTCCCATTCGTTCGACCTTCATATATACGCGAACCTTTGTTTGATTATACAACACTGCTCGACTGATCCAAATAACGTTCTATAATTAAACGTCCGTTGCTATTCTGTAATTGCATCGAAACCCGTGATAGCGCTGGCAAAAAGTGCAGAATGCACCAGTACACGCGAACGCTAAATACACCTTTTGGCATTGTACTCGGTGGTAGGGACAGGGTTTTGCATAACGGGGCGGTCTGCGATACAGGCCGGAGTGTAGGCGACTGAGGAAGTTGACGGTGTTCTTGTTGCATGATACAAACTAATAATTTAGTTCTCGAATTTGGGATTAGAAATTCTAATATGGATTCGAGTTACATATATAAATATCTTACCAAGTTTATCAAACCAAGAAGTTAAAAATTAATATACTCCTAGATAGTAGATCTGTTTATCAACTTTACAGTTGAATGTTCGTTGCAAGCTATTCAAACGATATCAGTGAAACTTTCACTAGTAAAAATATGAAATTATACATAAAAGGACAGTTTTGATTGAGCACAACAATAAAATTCTAATATGATAAAAAATGAGAACTTAAAAACGGGTTCTATTGAAAAAAAAAGGAAATTTTGAATTTGCCTGAAAAGTATTCATTTGTTCAACATTTTCTAATGTGTTCCCTTCAAAGTAGTCCCCGTCAGATATTATATACTTGTGCCAGCTTTAGTTCCAATCCTCGTATACACTTTCTGGTATGTCGTTGAGCAAAATTCCGTCCTTTAATGGGTCTCTTCAAGTCACAGGAAGTCAAATCTGGTGAATACGGTGGCTGAAACAGACCTATTAGGCATGATTGATGCACTTATGAATAATCCTGAGTACTACAAAACCAAGTTTTCCAGAGGATAAGTTTGTTTCTGATTTTGAAGGAGCTTTGAGCACTTTGAATTGATAACTATGGGATTGGAACCTTTGGTGTGAAAGCTGAATAACTTCTTTGATCAATTACCCAAACGCCAAACTAATATTTTTGCACTAGAGATCAATTTTCTTCTCCTGAGGATGCTAACTTTGTTGGCGAAACGCGCGTCGAGTGCAAAAATATTAGTTTGGTGTTTGGGTAATTGATCAAAGAAGTTATTCACTTTGAATTAATTAGGGAGATAATTGTAAATATTTTTAATGAAGTTCCAATAGACATTGTAAGTTTGTATCGAGGTTGTATGAACAGATCTGCATTTTTTGGTATCATGATGATTAATTTCCTCACACTGTGAATAAATAGATTTGTAGTAATTGCCAATATATAGTGTTCCTTTTTTTTAACATGTGATCTGTATTTGACAGAATTATTGACATGTACGTAACCTCCTTGATATATCGACATTATTGCTTGATCTTTTCGGGGGCAGATAGAGCTGTACGTAACCTCCTTGGTATAATTCGAACTCACTTTACATGAGTTTCTTTATTTGAAGAAAATATTTGTTTTCAGTTTTTTTAACTATATTTAAACATAGTCTCCTTTTAAGACTTCATTAATCCATAGCTCGCACAAGTTTCGACTTCTGAGGGTTGTCGTTCGTATGGGTGCGACAGCTGGTTATCGGAAAAACATATTTTAAACAGATTATTTTCAACTCTAAACACTTACAGGGATCTCTGTCTATATCGAATGATATAAAAAAAGGCAGAGGAACTTTCAATACTGTTTCATATTTGTTATAACCTGCTAAACATCAATTCGTTGATTAAATTTCATCATCAACTCAATTTTTTCAAATACGGGGATATATTGTTATAAATAGCTGAACTTATTACAGTGTCTACAAAAATCAATGACACAACTAGAGGCCCGCATTAAAAAAAATGGTGATGATGAAATGTAATGAACGAAACGTCGCAATGTAAATTAGTTCATATCAGATTAAAGCAAATATAAAACAGTATTGAACATTCCTTTTCCACTTTTCACATCATTCGAGGCGGTAGAGCCAAAAAACGAAATTCGACAATTCTATTTTTTGTCGAAAGTTTCAGAAACTCTCTGATTATTTCAGTTCCCCAAAATAGGATTTTTCTGTTCAATTTAACCAAACTCGTTGGTCTTACAGTTTCCGAGTGAAATCCGCTATAAAAAAACCGCCTGTATAAAAGTATGATAATTGCCCCAAATGTACCGTTTCTATATCATAACTACTTGTGTTTAATTTCTTGAACTTTATATAGAGCCGTATCATAGTTTATTGGTATACGCATCTGAATACACAAAAAAATCAATTAACAACAGCGCTTCGATTCTAAATTGTTGATTGAAATATTGTTCAGTTGTCTAAACTCATTTCATAATAGTTGTCAACTTTCCCCTTTCCGGCTATCTAGCAACTACATTCCGTCCTGTATCGGAGACCGCGCTATTCCTGCATTCGAATTCTCTGACGGGCGTGTTTTATTTTGAGCGGCGCAGTCCCAGCCTCCTGGACCAACTAGCTGATAGCGAAACGCTCAGCTGTTTCGACATGTCGCAGCCACTTTGATTCAGCTAGCACGGCAGTGAAACCGGTCTGGTGTTGAAAAAATTGGCATGGGGTGTTTCGGTGCTTTTCTGTTTGTTAAAATACTTATTGACGGAGTGGCGACTAAAATATTAAAGCCGAGTGATTTTGGTGTGACCCAGTTTTTTGTTTTTCTTGTCTCTTTTGGAAGTGTTTCAAGATTGTTTTCGTTTCGATTTTGAAATGCGATAATTTTAGCTTCGAGTGGGTTTTTGGTGTGACTAATTTGGGTTGAGTTTGGATTAGAGATTATGCACACTTTGATTCTTCTGAAATGGAAAGTAAAGTACAGTTGATGAAAGAAAAATGGAGACCATTGATAAAATCACATTACCTTCTTAATAGTTAACTTTAACTGTTTGGGTCGTCATTCTTACATCTGCATATGAAAAACCTAACTCACTGTGATTCAGTTTTCTGTTTTGCTAATGGCATGGCTTTGCGCTCTTGTGTTTTGATCGGTTCCAGGTAACTTTGGTGTATTGTGCTAGCTTGGGTTTTTTATTTATATGGTAGAACTAGCCTGTGTTCCATTTTGACGGCATGTTGCTTGTATGGGTGCATTATTCAGGTAAACAGATCGAATTCGGCAGGTCGGCGAACTACTACAAAAAGTCTCATTGCTTGTCCGGTCTTTCGATAAGTCAAAAAGTAAGACATAGGCCAAAAGCTGCTCAAAAGTTTCCAACTAAAACATCTTCTAACTGTGTATTACTGAATCCTTGAATGGGGAAGCATGTAATTTCAGTCAAAAGAAGCAATAATAGAGGAAGAAAGAGTAAAACAAAACCATTTTCATTGATAGTACACTCATAGGTCAAAGCTCTCCAGGTCCAGGAAATCGCTGAACGTATTGGACAACTTTCTTAACTTTGTGAACATTCCGCAAATCAAAACAGAATCGAACCTATGACCTGCTTGTGTTTTGAGGAACTAGATGTGCTCCTCTAGAAAGAATAACACTTCTTCCAAGGCTTTTGATTTTTGCAGGAGATAAGAGGCCAAGCAACTATTTAGGAGCCCATTCAAACAATCTAGCAACTGAGCTGGTACACACTGTTTTGCTGAAAACCTGCAAAAGTGGCTTTAGTTCGTTATATCAGTGTAATGAACATATACAAATCTTATGTAGTTCAAAGGGGCTTATAGTGGGGCTTCAAAATTGGCAAAATAACTTGAAAGAGCTGAAATTGCTAGCAAACCACCATAGCTTGAGAGGGCCGTTACTTAATGAAGATCCATATACTCTGCGGGGTTCTGCTAAAAAGTTATAAAAATGACTGTAACTGCTATCGATTATGATGGTGTGAAGAACATCCACAGATCATCTGTGAGTATAGGCTACCAATCTATATAATAGCCCTCAGATAATGAAATGCAAGTTTTTCTTGTATAAAACTATTCCTTCTCCGAGATCTACAAGAAATGTACGTATATCTAGCTAGAAACGGCCCATATATCGTAAGCTCAGCAACAGCATTAGCTCTCTATATATCAATATGGTATGAGTTGCAAATAAATACATACTGGCGTCACTTTTATCAGCTCTTAGAAAGCACAATGTTCTTCTAGTTGAACTCACTCAGAAACAAGAGTGGAAACACTAAATTATTGTAGAAAACTACTCCAGTATCTCATCATGTGATAACTCAGTGATACAGAACAGTCTTTGTTATTGGTCAGAATCGATAAATAGATTGGCAATGAATAAGAGTTATGAAAAATATATATTATGAACGTCGACTGTACGTAACTGTTCACGAAGGGAGCTTTGCAATGACCAGTCCTCCACCGTTAAGTGGCAATGGTCCCGAATTCATCTTCCTTATAATTGTCCAGAATTGCTCGACTGTCGAAGTTATAATGATCGCCTGAGGACGCTAACTTGGTTAGCGACACCCGCATCGAGAGACCGTATTTTTGTTCTGGTGTTGGGAAAGTGTTTTCAGTAGTGTCGAATTCGATCTGGTTAATCCAACACGGCGTGTAAAAATGATCGGTTGTGGTTTTTAGGTTGCTTTCGATGGGGATGTGGCTGGTTTAGACGTTGCACGATACTGCGCAGGCTGAATTCGATGTCGTAGAGGGTCTGTGAGCATTTATTCGTGGCAGACGTCGTGCCAGGAGCGCGTTTACACAGCCTAAAAGTCGTAAGAATTCTGTAAATGCACTATCTGGTACGACAGTCGGCCGCGTGCACGCTGCGGGAATGCACGAGTTACTATTATTATTATTGTTGACAAAATTGTTGAGGCTCTCGCAGCCGAGGTTTTCAGTGTCATTATTTTTCGGGTTTAGTCGTTTTTTGGAATTTTCTCAAAAAATCGACGTTATTATTGTTATTATCACTATTATTACTTCTTGAATTTGTGTGTACAAGGTCCCGGTGAACACTGACTTTTTCATATCAACAAAATTCAACAAAATTATCAGCCTTACACAGTTCAATAAAAAAGATTAATTTTTCAATAAATCAATCAGTTTATTTATCGTGAATCTTAACAAAACATACGAGGTCTGGTGAATTTTAATTTTTTCTCAGAAAATATTCATTTATTCGTCAATTTATATGTTGTGCTTCAACTTGTGCTCTTTTTGGTCTTGGCTCTCTTGGGCTCTTCTATTGGGACGACTGGACTTGCCAAAAACAACACCGTAATCATGCCTCAGCCACCATATTCACCAGATTTACTTCCCTGCGACTTTTTTCTGCTTACAAGATTGAAGAGACCGTTTTGCGACGATTCAGGAGATAAAAACTGAATCGCTGATAGAGATCAAATATATATCAACTTTGAAGGGAACAATTAAAATTCACCCTTTTTTGAACAGGCCTTGTATGTATTCAACTTGCTTAATTTCTGATAGCTTGCAATCACGCGATACAAGTAGATGATTTGGTCAACAAAAGCTGGATAGCCTGATATAATAATGGAATCGAAACAGGTATGGTGTACTTCGACGTTTCGGGACACTGGCCTTAACACCTCACCAGTACTAAATAGAAAGTCTCCCTGAAAAACTGATCTTTTCTAATAGAATAATCCCCTTTCAATTTATAAGTTTTTGTGTTTTAAAATTCCAAAGGTTTGCAAAAATTCAAATATAACATTTCCACTCTGTATATATTATGAATGTTATGTTGCTTTTGATTAAAGTTTGTTTTACATTGAATGAATAAAAAAAAACAGGAAATATGAACTGTTTGTATATCATTCTTTCAAGATAAACTGCTGAATGGGTTGGTTTTATTTTTATAGAAAGTTTGTATTATATATTATTTACACTGTTATCAAATAAGTAAAACATTTCGTTTTTATTTCGTTTTATTTTTCCTTCAATGCGCTTTTTTCTTTTACAGTCTTTTCGAATAATTTGACTCGGAATATACATTGTATTTTATGAATTCGAAAACGGTAGTTTAAATTTTGAAGTATATTTTTTTGAACCGATATGAATCTTTCATTACAAATTCTTATAAAAGTTTTTGAGGTAATAACATAAGGTAAAGTTTAGAATAACATTTTCAACTTTGAAGTGATAACAATTTGAATTTCCCGCTGTACGCGCGGTAGCTTCTGATTGGTCGACTGGATGACGGCAAATTTATTGTATATAGATCTTCTAAACGTGTAGGTTAAACAATTTCTCAATATGGAGCTTTGAGGGATTCCTGAATTTTTTTAGACAGATAATATTAAGAATAATGATAAGAAAGTCACATAAAATCCAATAAAGGCGAGAACTTGCAGAACATTCACAATTCTGATTGACAATAATTTGATATACAATAATTTATATGAATTTTCCTCAATAAATAGTTTACAGGAATAATAAAAAATTGCTAATAGATGTGCTGAATGGATAATACTGGAATTCTATCCCAACACCAAACCGTTATATTTGCAACACCTCGACACGTGTTTCTATCACCAAGTGATCTTTTTCAAGAGGAGGAGAAATAAAACTTAGTTAAAACTAGTAATATTAATTACTACACTAAAGTTCCAAATAGTGAGTCACAAATAGATATGTAGTTGTTACGTAGCAAACGAAAACGTCATTTTTTCCATCTAGCAATTTTCCGTAATAACTTTTTAAAACAACGCATCCTTATTTCAAATAAACCACCTCTTACAATGGTAAAATTTAAAATGACATCCCAGAAAAGTCCAAACTTGGATTCATAAGCCAAAAGTTAAACTTTGAAATTACCTCAAGGCTTATTCAGATCTGGATAGATTCCATTTATGTACGGGTAAAAAAAAATATTTGGTACTTTTTGTTATTAAGAGAGTTGAATACCGAGTATGAGTCTAACATGATAATGCCGAGATCACACTATAATATGGTTATCAATATGGTATCAATAACATTATACGGCTACATTTGCGTTTGAATATTTTCCAATTGTCTTCATGTTCTGTTTTGAATAAATGAATATTCATCAGTTAGTGCATGAATTGAAGGAAAATACATTCACAGAGTACGAGTAGGATCAAATAACGATACTCATAAATATGTTGACGATATTACAGTTACATTGTGTTCAGCAGTTTTTCCGGCGTAGGTGGGTGTAAAGTCTGAATAGGTTCTAATGCGTTGTCGACCAAGTTCCAACCCCAGTCTTTTGGGTCTAGCTGATAACCAAGCCACACATGAACTTGGTAATATACCCGGAAAAGATGTTGATGAGCAGCAACTGAGCTTGGAGGAAGACAAGCTAATTGCACCTGTTTCTTATTTTTAATGTTTTTACGAGACATGCATGTCGATACTTATCTAAGCAGGTGGTTTATTTCGGAGCTTTGTACATAGAAAGAAGAAACTAAATCCCGTTGTTGATATTTTTTTGTTGAGTCGAATCACTCTTTTTGAAAACTCCAGCACATTGAACTAAATCTTGTTTTTCAAACTGTTTAAAGACTGTTGCTTTACTCCTCTTGTAAAATGCAGACGTCGTGTCACAGCCAGTTATTGCATCTTCACCAAAAACAATAGTTGTATTTGTCAAATTAAATTGCTCTATAGCTGTTTCAATAATCAGTACGTCGGCATCGTTATTAGCCTGTTTAACC
>WOGP01010631.1:0-10248 GCA_015342065.1 Leptinotarsa undecemlineata
TACTCGTGATTTAGATGTATTGTATGTGTATTTTTGTTTTTACTTAATTTTTGACATTCCATATATACCCAGTGTATCTCAATTGGTGAATAAATAAATTAAATTAAAAAATTAACACATTTCGACACTTTCTCACAGTAATGGTGGAGTAACATTGGAGGGGTGGTGAAATATGGAACTAAACTCCCACTTCATCAACAGGTGGGCCAGTGGTGCTACCAACCAGTAATGCATAAACTAGGTCGATAACACATTATATGATTACGATACAGTACAACAAAACTTCTTGAAACTTTGGGCCAATCTTACCACAACTGACGATACAACTTTTGTTTATTTTTTATACGTTGAATTGTTGAAGCGAACAACAAACAACATGTTTGTCAACACTATAGGTGGACCAACTTAAAGTATCCACAAAATATATTTTCAAGATTCAAATACTTACGCTCCCCTTCCCCATAGAGGCCATATGTTTAGTGTGCGAGTTAACGAAAGGAGAGGATCTTACGTTTTAGGTTGTTGTCACAAATGGTTCTAAATTCGAAATACCTAAATGAATTTAAACAATTTGAAAAACGTTGTTTTCATTTCATTGTAAACAATTTTTTGTTATCATTTTCAGAACGAGTCTATGGCAGAACTCCAACTCGACTTCATGCAGAGGGAACACAGAAAAAAACTCGCAGAGCAAGCAAAGAAAGGAAAGTTTGGAGCCAAGGCTAAATTTAACATGTTCTTCACATCAATCGTTCTCAAGCCTTTTTTGATAATCAGTGGACTATTCTTTTTCCAGCAGTTCTCTGGAATATACAGCACTCTGTTTTACTCTGTGTCTTTCTTTGAAGTGAGTCAGTCATTGATATTCACAATGGTATTTATAAGATGTATTTCATCGTGAAGAATTATAATTCGTTCCATTTTAAAGACAATTGATACTTTTACTTCCTTCTGATGATAATGCCTAAATTGATATGTTGAATTTTTCACAAACAATAAAACATAGAATTTCTATATAACAAAAATCAAAATTGAGCCCAGTCTCGGTATTATCGTTTTTCCTCTTTTAATTTTAGAACGAATAATGCATAAAGAAATTAACCGATTATTTGGAAAACATCTATACCCAGTTTTAAATGAGAAAGTCATCGGAAGCTAAAATTGAGTATATATTTGCCACTTAGGTCTTAGATGCGCACTAAGAAAGGATTTTCAAATATTCCGACTGGGGCGTCCCTTGTGGATGTAAATGGGGAATGTTTACATACGAAAATTACTTTTTGATCACTCTTTGTCCGTATCGCTGTATTTTCGGAGGCTGAAATTCTCTGTGTGGATAGATGTACAATAAGAAATAATTTTTAAATATTCCAACTGGGGCGTTACTCTGGCGAAAAATGGGCGCGTTTACATATGAAAATTACTTTTTCATCACTGTTTCTTCGTACCACAAAATTTTCGGAGGCTGGAATATTGTATGTGCATCAATACAATTGTATAAGTTTGAAAATGTCCTTATAGGACGAAACTGCAGTAACGTTAGTTTCAAATAAAAGTGGTAATAAAACATAGAAAGTTTCATATCTCTTTTCTTCATTATGATTTCCTACCACGTAGTAACGGCTACATCCATCAATTTATTGAAAGAACTTTTATTTATTTTCAGGCAGTAGGAACAAGTGTAAATCCCTTTCTTGCTTCCGTATTCCTTGCGCTTGTGAGAATGTTGGGGTCTTGTGCAAATACTTACATGTTGAGGAGATTCAGCAGAAGGCCCCTTGTTATAACTAGTGGCATCGGTATGGCCATCTCTATAGGATTGTCAGGGTTATTCACCTATTGGATAAAAGCAGGTGGGTTTCAATTTGTATTCTACTTTTTTCAACTTACAACTGAAAGTCTGGAAATTTGTACAGACAGAAATTGACGGTGTTAGAACTTCACTCAAAATGAGATTTGCACCCACACATTTGGAACTGAACAATATAGACCAAAAAACCATTTGTAATTTTTCTCGTACCTGGAACGAATGAAAAAATGATAAATGGGAGAAGTTGATCCCAATCGGCACAATAAATTAGTTATTGGACCTTCTGGTCATACCACTTCTGATTCAGCAGTCTGAATCTCATCTTTATCATTCGTAGGGGTTTAATGAGGAACTTTCAGCTCCACTTAGAGTTAGACTTCGCCTGATAAGATACCACTGTGATGGCTCGCAACATAAAATTTCTTTTGGACTAACTTTCCGTTGCTGTTCACGGTTTCAAAGGTGAAAAAAGAAAAAATGCATAAACGCGTTCCTAGGTTCAAAATACTCTGGAGGTAGCCACTCAATCTCAATGCGACCGATTTAAGAGCATTATATTGCAGAGGATACTTAGAATACTTGACTAATTTTAATAGTCTGTATCTGTAGAGTAGCGAGGGTGAGTATAGGCCCATAGCACTTAGGCTACATGTGACCAATTGTCCATCCTCCCGAGTAGTTGTCCTCCTGGGTCATGGTCCAGGAAGGTGGACGGGTCACTAGGAGACATCTCCTTTATATCAGCAAGTGTAGGCCAAGACTGGCCATATACACACTCTTTTATTGACGATAACTCCGGACATACACATAGGACATGCCTGACAATCTCATCTTCCTGTTCACACATCCTGCCTAGAGGTGTGTCCACTAGCCCCATATTATGGAGGTGTTTCCTTAGTTGACAGTGGCCAGTTGGAAATCCTACTGTTAATCATAGGTTTTTCCTGATCATCGTCAGATATTTCTTCGGCGCCAGCTTGCCAGGGTCGTCTTTGGGGATTGAGCATGGGTGTAACATTTGGCTAGTTCCGCAATTGTCGAAGTCATCAGGTCGTAAGTACCACTGGGTCCTAAAATTCTTAGTCCAACCGCTTCCTTGGCTAAAGAGTCGGCAATGCGATTACCTTTACTCCTGTAATGCCCCTCAACCCACCTAAAGATAATGTTATTATCTACCGAGGCTTTGGCTAAATCTTGGTGGCACTCTAGTACTAGCCCTAAGGTAACACGTTGTCTCTTCAAGGTTAATAGGGCTTGTCTCCTATCAGTGCAGATTGTTTTTGCCAGAAATTCCTTTCCTAGTTATATCTCTTGTGGCGATTGAGATATTAGCCAGTTCTGTTCCCACTTAATCCTTGGCTTCGTGATCTAGAGTACAGTCCACATCCTGAGCCTTGTTTTGTTTATGAGCTGTCTGTATATATGTGGATTGCATTTGTAGCATCTGACTCAGTGTTCTGTTTTATCTGTAATTTTTAGGGATTATTAAACACAAACTTGGCTTCAATTGCATCACTGGTTGCCTGCAGCAAAGGTTGCGCAGTAAGCGCTTCTCGCCAGCATCAATTGATCCTTTCCTACTTCGAAGTTTACACGAGCCGTGCGCAATCGTAACATGCCCATTAACGCAATCTTCTTAACGTACACGTCCAGAGAGGTCAGACCCGTAATTAATTCCATTGCCGCGGTTGGTGTTGTTCTCATTGCTCCTGTGTGTTCAAATAAGCCAGTCGCTGTATTTGATATAAATTTTGGATGGCCGTTGCTTGTAGAACTTTCGGTCCCTATGCGATGGTTCCATACGTTAACGTAGGTCTTCACGGGGTGAAATACCCCATGCGCATCCCACTGTCCTCCGACATTGCTCACAAGCCACATATGCTCTTTTTGCTTTACTCTGTAGATGAGAGTTCCATGTTAGCTTCCTATCGAGGATAATACCAAGGTATTTCACGTCTTTGGAGAAGTTTAGCTTGCTTTTGAAGATTTCGGGAGGTTTCAAGCCCGATAAACATTTTTTCCTGGTGGAAAGGACCATCTCAGTCTATAGTCATCCAGAGTTCTACTACCATTAGTCCATTAGGAAATATGGTAACGGTAGTTAGCATGCTTAGAAGCTAAACATCGCAGTTTTTGTAAATATATATAATTTACAACCGCCTTAACCCAATGTGAATATCTTGTTTCGCAGAAGCATCGTTCTCAGTCCCTGCAGTACCTGGTAAGATATACCTGTATACAGTTCTCCATCACATTTCCAGTAGAACCCATATAAAAAAGATTACATTTCTCAAAACGTTTGCTGAAAGCGATCTCTTCTATTTTTCCAGGTACTTCTGATCAGACGTGGGTTCCAGTTGCTTTACTTGTCCTGTACGTGGTGACGTGTATGATTGGACTCTTGCCTCTTCCGTGGACCATAACCGCTGAGCTCTTTCCCATCGAAATCAGAGGGGTTGCCAACAGCCTCTCTTTTAGTGTGGCCAATGTATTCATGTTTGGAGCAATTCAGTCCTTCTGGACAATGGACCGTCTCTTTGGTGGCATGGCAGGAATCCAGTGGTTTTACGCGGCCGTCGCTTTTGTTTCTTCAATATACTCGTTTATTTTCTTGCCGGAAACCCACAGGAAGAAGTTAACAGAGATATCTGAATATTTCCTTACTAATACTATATATCTCGGGTCTTCAAAATCTGCTGGAAAGTTACAGCCCAACAGAGTCAGCAAAGAACTTTCTGCCGAGTTGAATATCGAACAGGGTGAAACTCTGTTGGTGAACGGAAAAGACTGAATAATAAATGCGCTAATGTGTTGACAGTGATAGATTTCACAATGGTACACCAAAAAAAGATTATCAAAAAAAATTTTGTAGTAGTGTTTTTCTCCATAATAGCGATACGGAAATTCTGACAAAATAAATTTATACGGAATGTTGAATTTTGAAACAACAACAATGTTTTCGTCAGATGACAATACCAACAGTTGACGATACGAGAATTAAACAGTTCTTTTTCAGGAAAAAACTAACTCATCTGATAAACGGACGTTAGTACAACAAATTAGAATTGCTTAATATACATTCACTAAATGACTAGCAGATCTGTAAATATCTTTCCAGGTCTTCTTTATTAATTTGTGCACGTGATGAAATGTATTTATTATTTACTGCACTTAAAAATCCTTCAAATGCCCCTACAGCTACTAGAAACTATAGATAATCACCTGGTAGAAAAATAGAAACAATACTTCTCAAAATAGCAACTCCTATAGCTTCATTTTAGAATGTTAATTTTTCTTTTTTTATTTGCCACGAATTATGTCTTCTCGCTACAAGTATAATAACGTATTGACGAATTTTGAACATTAAAACTATGTGCTGTAATATTAGCGCCCCTAAGGTTTGTAATGAGTTTGTGTGTTTCTCGAGAGAAGTAAAACGGGATGCAGATGATGGTGTCATGGGGTGAGATGCATCCAATACTACCGATGAGTTCATGGTTAAGAAGAGCGATTATTTTTCTCGCTAGCTGGAGGATTCATTAACGATTCGTTGAATTTGTTGTTGCAAGAGTGAGCATTTGTGAAATTGGAGTGGTTAGTTGGACCAAGAAACTCTGAAGAACTGGATGTCGTCAGAAATTGAGATCAACTAGATCAGAATTGGTGACAGCATCGTCTGGAAAAGTATTGGTAAACCTGCATCAGATACAAGTCGATGTTTTGTTAGAGATGAGTAGTATGGTGCAGTTGGTGTCAAATATTTGTTCGGAGATGAGGACTATGTTCAAATGATCAAACTTTTGAAAGGCCAACATCCACCAACATTTTTGTCTATTCTAGCCATTGGGACGCATATATCACTGGTGTTAGTGGTATAATTGTAGACTCATTGAAATTTCACCAACAGCTTTAGCCACTGAATAGAACGGTCTGGAACTGTTTTGAACAGCAAGCAGTTCATTCCTAATTCTGGTGTAGTAATTTACTTTCGTTTATCCTTAATTTGTACCATTTGCGTCATATTTAGAGAAGGCAGCTTGCCCAGAAGATGAAGAAAACTGAAACATCAGTAACGAAAACTACAACATCAGTAGTTTAGTTTTCATCATCTCCTGAAGAGTATTACAGTTCTGGTGCTTGGGAAAAGTGCGCAGCGCCAAACTTTGTGCAGTTTGGGCCGTTCTTTAACACTTCCTGATGGTAGGTAATTTACTGAAAACTAATATAAGTTTGTAGTCGGATTGTTTGAAGTTTCGTTTGCTGAATGTGAATATAGCAGGATAGCAAATTCTTCATATCGGTTTGGAATTTGTGCATAATCTTAGACCACAGTTTATTGCCAAAGCGTCCATAAATAAAAGATATACTCTTGAAACTTTGAAAGAAATTTATATAATTTTCAGTCGATCTTCAACCAAATTCCATTTTCGATTTAAATCACTACGACACATAATATACGCGTCAGTTGAAAGGAGGTCCTCTAGGATCGAACGTCCCCGGGGAGTAAGGCCAATAGCCTGGCGGCGGAAATAGCCCTGATTGAGTGTGCTGCGTTGATCCGGGCAATATGCTGGGCAGCCTAGGATTGCCGGAGTGCGTCGCAGGATAGAGCGCCGCTCCCAGTTCGCTCTGGTGAGGTTGGTACTTGTGGTAAGAGGGCATCACGTCGCCTTGACCCTGCGCTTGCGCTTGACAGGCCGCCATGAGGCCGTGGAAGTCGAATTTGTACGCGTACCGTTTGCCGTGGACTTTTGACATGATGTTCTTATCGTAGTAGTACCTGGAAAATGATTATCATTATTAATATAGTAGTGGTGGATTGGAGCAGTTGATGTGTGCCCAATTCACAATCCAAAAATCGCGAGTTCAAATCTCCCTTCGTCCAAATAGAAACGAGATACCTAGTAGAAATAACAATAGCAGTGATTCACTCAAAGAAACTGTTACCAATTCAAAGACAATACTTCGATTTCGAAGTTGAAATTACGAAGTTCAAAGCTGAAATTGAGAATTTGAAGTTATAATTTAAACTGATGTCAAAATTGTGAAACTGCAGATCAGTTGAGTTTACACTCAAAATTACGACTTCAAACTTGAAGTTTCAACTTTAAACTCAAAAGTTTCAACGTCAAACTCGAAATTACGACTTCAATCTCAAAATTTCAACTTTAAACTCAGAATTTCGACTTTTAACTCAAAATTACGATTTCAAAATAGAAATTAACACTTTACACCTACTCAAAATTACATCTTTGCTCTCAAAATTACTTCAAACTAGAAATTACCTCGTTATACCTGCTCAAAATTCCGACTTTAATCTTGTAATTTCAAAATTTCGACTTTAATCTTGAAATTTCGACTTTACAATTTACGGATTTACGACTTTGAACTCAAAATTTCGACATTAGATGCAAAATTTTGACTTTAAACTTGAAATAACGACTTCAAACTGGGAATTACCACTTTATACCTACTCAAAATTACGACTCAAATATCGTAGTTTCTAAATCACAACTTTGAACTCAAAATTCCGACTTTATTCTCGAAACTCCGACTTTAATCTAGAAATTACGACTTCAAACTCAAACTTGCGACATTTAATTCAAAATTCAAACTTGAAACTACGGCTTTGAACTAGAAAATAACCACTTCATACCTACTCAAAATTTCGACTTCAATCTCGTAACTTCCAAATTACCACTTCGAATTTCTACTTTAATCTCAGAATTTCGACTTTAAACTCAAAATTACGGGTTCAAAATAGAGATTACCACTTTATACCTACTCAAAATTACGACTTCAATCTCGTAATCTCAAAATTACGATTTCAAACTCGTAATTTTGACTTCAATCTCAGAACTTCCAGTTTGAATTCAAAATTACTGCATTTAACTCAAAAATTTTACTCCTTACTAGAAATTACGACTTTGAACCAGAAAATAACCACTTTATACCCACTCAAAATTTCGACTTCAATCTCGTAACTTCAAAATTACAATTTCAAACTCAAAATTTTGACTTTCATATCGAAATTTCGACTTTGAATTCAAAATTACGACATTTAACTCAAAAGTTAGACTCCTAACTCGAAATTAAAACTTTGAACTAGAAAATAACCACTTTATATCTACTCAAAATTTCGACTTTAATCTCGTAATTGCAAAATTACGGCTTAAAACTCGAAATTTTGACTTCACTATCGGAATTTCGACTTCACTATCGGAATTTCGACTTTGAGTTCAAAATCACGACTTTATAATACAAATTACATACATATATTACATACTCAAAATTTCGAAATTACGGCTTTGAACTCGAAATGTCGACTTTAATCTCGAAGTTACAAAAGTAAACTCGAAATTACGACTCAAAAACTCAGAATTGCGACATTTAACTTAAAATTTCCACTTTAAACTCGAAATTAAGACTTTGAATTAGAAAATAATCACTTTATACGAATTTATTTCGAAATTTCGACTTTGAGTCATGAAAGTTACAACTTCAAACTCAAAATTGCGACATAAAACTCAAAATTTAGACTTCGAATTCGAAATTACTACTTTAAACTCAAAATTACGAATGAAAATTCAAAATATCGACTTTAATGTTTAAAACTTCTAATTTAAACTCGAAATTACGACTTCATACTCGAAATTTCGAATTTTAATTCAAGATTACGATTTTAATCTCAAAATTTAGACTTCAAATTCGAATTTACGACATTAAACTCAAAATTACGAGGTCAAATTTGAATTTTCAACTTCAATCTTGAAACTTCGACTTTAAACTCGAAATTACGACTTCTTACTTTGACTTTAAATTCAAAAATTCGATTTTCAACTCTATATTTCGACTTCAATGAAACTTCGATATGAAACTCGAAATTATGACTTAAAAATCTAAATTACAACTTCAAAGTCGAAATTACGAGATGAAGTTGAAATTTCGAGATTAAAATCGCAATCGCTTCCGTATAATCATCTAACTACTACTAAAAATAATTTAACCTCTTGAAAAAAATAACAACCCGCAACCAAGCATTCAATATCCTTTGATTTTTCAATAAACTAGATACTCATACAAAATTTCCCTACACACCTACTCAACTGTCCTTTATCCATCTTACCTGAGTGCTCGGCTGAGCTTGTCATAGTTCATGTTGGGCTTGGATTTCCGCTCGCCCCAGCGTCTCGCGACCTCGTCGGGGTCGGTGAGCTTGAACTCCCCATTGGTGCCCTCCCACGTGATGCACGCCGCGTTCGACGAATCGTTCAGCAGCTCGAGCAGGAACTGCCACAGTTGGATTTGGCCGGAGCCCTGCGCCACCAATCGGCTGGTCGCGGCGTTCAGCAGCTGGTAGGGATCTGAAGACGAAGACGATTTTTGAGAGTTTATAGTAACCCAATTGTTTCGTTTTGTTCATTTCGAGTAGGTTCGGTGGGTTTAGAAACTCTTAAGTTGTCATAGCGGACCTACAATAACTGAAGACTTGAACGTGGTTTACAAAAAAAATAATAAATCGAGCAATTTTATTGAAAATAATAAAGAGAAAACTTCACTGTCAGATAGATCAGGAGAACATAAAAATAATAAAATAGCTACACTAAGGACCATTTGTAGAGCAACTTCAGATGAGAAATAAAATTAATTATACTCCTAGGACCGATACGTGAATTTATAGTGTGAATACATAAATAAACTCAGCATTAAAAAAAGTTGCAAATGAGAATTTTAGACAAATAAATTCGCAATACCCCTTTTCTAGGGGAATCTGTCTGTATTGTATAAATACTTGGGGTGAAATATACCATTTAAAACGAGCCACCTTGAATAACTATTGGTAAAATGATTTTCAGGAAACTGCACCGCTTGCGACAAACAATACGAAGAAAACGTCCCGTATTGTGGGAAAAAAATTCATAAATTTTGCACCTGCTCCTCGTCATTGCTTGTTCGTAATTTTTCAGCCCAAAAAGACACCGTAATCATGCCATAGCCATCGTATTAACCAGATTTGGCTCTCTGCGACTTTTTTCTGTTTTCAATATTGAAGAAAACCTATGAAAGGACGGCATTTTGCGACGATTGAGGAGATAAAAACCAAATCGCTGAGAGAGATCAATGACGCAGGTACTAAAAACTGCATATCATTACTGCTTCGAGGATTGGAAAAAAAGCTGGCACAAGTGTATTATATCTGAGGGGAGCTACTTTGGAAATATAATTTGATGAATAAATAAATATTTCTTGAGAGTGCTGTACATTACCTTTGAACTGTTACTATGACATGTAAATGTGTTTGTTGTTCGTTCTGTATCTGTACAGTGGGTAGGGAGAGTGTAAGCCCACAGCACTTAGGCCACATGTGACCCATTGTATATCCTCCCGAGGAGTTGTCCTCCTAGGTCATCGTCCATCCTGTCCTTTTCAGGAAGGTG
>WOGP01010632.1:0-10248 GCA_015342065.1 Leptinotarsa undecemlineata
AAAACAATGAGAAGCCACAGTCCGTCGCGTGTTTCGCATATGTACCGCTCTTGGTGGAATCAAATGTGCTAAATCACTTGAACACGTCTTGTGAAAGTATCCATTTAATTGGATCTAGTTACTTTCACCCCAATTCAAAATTACTTCTAGATCGTCATTGAAATATCCAAGACTAAACTACCTGTCTGCTTGAATGAGTTTTACGCAGTCGTAATATCCCGTTATCGGAGATAACTCAGAATGTATAAACCTCTGAAGTAGCTAGCTACTTGACGTTTCTGACGAAACGTCAGAAAAAAATTCCAAAAATGTATGACCTTCAAACCTGTATAGTGTTCAAAAAATAGCAGTAGAGTTGATGAAAAACCAATAGTTTACATGCAGGTATCCCAAAGTATATGTGGTTTGAGGACGCCAAAATATTTTCAAATGAGGAATATTCATATGCATTCTAAATATATTCCAAATTTGATGGGCGAAGCGCAAAAATTTCCACACAATTTGGGATACATTCAAAAACCAGCTTCTGAACGAAAACGTATTACTGTTTTAGTTGCTTTCCTAGTTTGGCTGTGGTCTTCTTTGGTTACAATCTTCAGTCGGCAACTCCGTTTGTGAAATAAGGACACCGATTGGGACAAACTGAGAAGTCTGTCGTCACTTGAAGATTTAATGCAAGTTTGAATCATTGTTCAACAAGAATATATTTAGAAACCATTGAAATACACAAACACTAAGAAAAAGTGCGCGAAAAATCAGCACAATGAATGAAATGGTAGAAATGAGAGCTTCAGTTTCAGTTGATACGTCAAAAAGAGTATTCGACCACGCTGCAGATGATTGCCGCAGTTGCAGTTGAAACGTTTGAAGAATGTAACTGAGGAAGACCACGAAAGAACCCGGCAACCAACCAAAACATTGACGCTAGTATTGAAAGTCTATACTGCTATAGTACTCATTACTTTTTAATAATCATATTCATATCTATATGTAATGCAACATTGAAATTTTCCAATGTGTTTTTCAAACCATATTTTCATTAATTACGAAATTGGCAAGTTCCGCAAGATCAACGATTATGATGAGTTTTTGATGTGTGTATGCCATGCATGATCTACTTTTGAACGATTTACATAAGCACTTTTTGTGGAGTGGTTGATCAAATGAAAAGGAAATAGAACCGTTACTTACCAGATACTGAGTCGATTCGTTAGAAAGTTCCACTCATTAATTCTTCTTTGAAGTGGTGGTACTCTTTTGAAATATTTTATACTCTGCCACAACAAGCAACTATGACAGTCACCCTGGAGCAGAGTTGAATGAATTATTTCCTAGAACCCTGAAAATTGTTTTCACACCAACGTGCGAGTTTGAAATTATACCAGATAGTTTCGTTGATTCATTCGGGCGTTCACTTGGGAGATCAAATGTTCAAACTGATGACTACTTGCATCCAAAAAATAAAGAACACGGTTCGAAATATTTCCCGAGGTATTCCAATATGTTCATGCAAATATTCCAAAAACACAGCTTTCTTTCATATTTTCCACTTCCTGAGTATCTATAAAAAAATCAAAGAGTTGGTGATTGGGGGTCATTCAATGTACATGCTTCTTCTCAACAAGGGCTGTTGATTTGGATCAACAGTATGATGACAGTCACCTCTGCATTATACTTTGATTGTTAATCTTGAATTCGTTTCGTGTTGACACCGGAATAATAAAATCGATACAAAAATAGCGTCTTCAAAATAGCGTCTTCAAAAGAGCTACTTCAAAAATTGTTCCACAAGGACCATCAAATGTCAAATCTCAGCTAATCCTCTAAAATGCATAGTTATTTCAAAACCTTGGAAGAATCATTTCAGAGTAAGGATATAAATAACACTCACTCATGTTCACATTCGCAAAATATAATTGTTGATGCATAACTATGAATAAAATCGCATTTGCAATGGATGTTTGTATGCAGAAATCAAAATTTATAATTATCTACTCGATGGAATGGAATAGCTTTTGCTAAATATGAACCAAAAAATGTTTGCAACATTATCTATTCAATGATTTCAAAGAATTTTTTCTCTGATGAAGTTTTATGCGAACTTCCCTTTTTACATTGAAACTTATACTTTAGTCGCCATTTTTTTCACCTACGCCTCTAGCCGATGATATGGTTTATTTAAATAATATATTTGATGTTGGCATGTCACGATATAGAAATGATACAGGGTGTTTATTAAATATGCGGCAAAAAAATAAGGGATAATTTCTTGGACTATTCTAAGGATATTTTGTTCTTTAATGATTTTTGATAGGGCGCTTCGTTTTGAAGATACGGAGTGGAAAAAACTGAAATGAAAGTATGGCGTACCACACTGGACCTTCCAAGTAGTCAAAAATCTAACAATTCAGATTCAACAGCATTGCTATTAGGTACTACAAACGGCTACAGACATCCTATTTGAATGTTATGTTTCGTAAGTGATAATTTGTATGTGTCGAATAGATTGAAATTCAGTTTCTGTAGGATGTACCCATTGGTTACAATGAATTCAATGTGGTTTGAGCACGATGATGCACCAGCTCATTTTAGCATATTGGCTCAAGGGTTTTTAACAGTAACATAAGGAAATCGCCAAATTGGTTAAGGTGGACTTCACTTATGACCTGTTTGATCACCGGACTTTAACCCCCTGGATTATTTTCTATGGAACAACCTAAAGTTATAAGTTTATCCTACGATGTGGAGTCGATAAGGAGAGGATTGAATTCTTGCATCCAAGCGGGGGGTTAATCATTTCCAACAGTTCTTGTAGATTACACGTAATTTTTGGTGATAAACTGTTATTGTCTTTTTCGATCCGTATCTTCGGAACAAAGGGCTCTATCGAAAATCATCAAGAAACAAAATATACTCAGAAAAGTGTAAGGAATAGTCCCTTGAATTTTTGCCACATGTTTAATCAACAGCCTGTATATCGAGTGCAGAATAAAAGGTCCAAAAATTCTTTGGTAAGGACACATGTGGTCATCATTTGAACATTGAGCACCAAGTGAGCAATAAAACAAATTTCAACTGTCACATGTTTTTTTACAAAATTATCTGGTGAAATTGAAAAATTTAACAATTTCAGAGACTTAAATTAAGCCACAGTTTCTGATAACGATCTGTATTCCGTTTTCATTTGGCCACCCTATATTTCTGCGCGATAAGTCTCTCCCATCACTTCTGTGACGAGCTAGCCGCTAGCCGCGCCGCATCATCCGATGAGCTGTGAATGACCTGCTTTGTCTGTTTTGGCGGCCGCCGCCGGGTTAGTCGGGTATACGATGAGAGATATCCGCTATAAATGGAACTCGGGAATAAAGAGTGTTGGAATAAGCAGCGAGGTGGAGCTGCCGCAGTTCCGGGTGCTGGGCCACAAACAGAGACAAACCGTTATTAGTCTTAGCACAGGTAACTGACAAGATGTAGTTATACGGGAGCGCAGTAATTAAGTGCAATTTGCGTACGACGAATGGGAAATGTGTTCTATTCATGGATTTGTGTGATACACTGATAAAAGTGGATTAAAAGGGAGCTTGAGTGCGTTGAACACCGATTACATTTGAGCATCATTTATATTTCATTTAGATTCGTTTTGAATTGTTTCAGCTAAAAAAATCTGTATAAAAATGTCACCGTGCAAAATGAGTCTGAAAAAACATTCTACTACTACTTATTTTCATTCAGGCTTGGTTGAAAGTTAGACATTGCAAACTTTTTGGAAATTTGGTGTTTCTAGGATTATTTCAGAAATCCTCACGAAAATTGACGTGTGACAAACATCCTGCCATTTGTGATTGACTACTCTGAGTTCTTATACTGTCAACTCCAAACGGAATTCAATTATCAAGTAAAATACTTTCAAAACCAAATGATTCTGATTGCAAAACTGGATGAATCACAAAACTGTTGATGTATTCATGTTCGGACTTCCATTGTCTGATATCATATAAAAAATTTTAATTCTTGAAAGAACTACTGAACAGGAAGTATTGGAAAAGAATATCGGAAAATAATAAAAATATTAAGGGGCAGGAGCCTCGCAAAAAAGAGAATCCGTCACAACCAGTGCTTGCACTTCCCTACATCAGATGATTATCGGAAAGGATAAGAAGAAATGAATACAAATACAACATCAAAACCTGTTTCAAATCCGGAAACAATATCCGAAGCAGCCTCACGAAAACCAGGCCACCCAACGCGGACTGCGATTCCAAGAATTGCATTTACCGGATACCTTCTGAGTGCGAAAAATCCTATATCGGTGAAACTAAGAGGCCATTGAATATTCGCATTGCTGAGCACAAAAAACACACACAGCCATGGGAAACCAGCAAATCAGGAATAGCAGAGCATGTTTGGAATCAGGGAGGAACGTTGGTTCAAGAGGAAATTCAAAGAAGCCGCATACATGTTATCCAACAATGTATTTAGTCAAGCTAGCGTAGAGATACGCAACATATGGAAACCCATAATCAAGCGAAAAATGGCCAACTCCCGCCAAACGGTCATCCCCCACTAAACCGGTGAAGCGAAAAAAAAAGCGGATATAAGTGGAAATACTCGAATGACCCATATATAGTCATCTTTTGGAGGAATCAGTCCAGTCATTACCCGAAGACGATTATGGATACTAACAATCGAAACGTCGTGAAGTAACTTGGCTTGCAATCTTTATTTTTTTTTATTTTATTGTTCAATCGTTACATTTTCTCTTGTATTTCATTTGATTATCATTTCATTTCAGTTTTTTTGCTTGATATGATTATTATTTTCAACTATTCTTTTTCAATTCTTTTTTTTATTAGTTCTTTCAGGGATTTCAAATCATTTTATATAATATCAGACAATAGAAATACGAAATAATGAAATTAATTATGAAACATTGTCAATCACTTTCAAATAAACTTGTATTATCCTGTTTTTGAAAAAAATTGTGTTATAAAATTGTTTGTTTGTCTTCAACATTATACTTTCGCGTCATTTCGACGAATAGTACATTTTCAACGTGACTTTTTTTGCCTAACACTTTCAGAATGGAAAAGTTCATACTCAGTTTTTATTTGATTCAACTCATTTAACACCGTTTTTCTTGGTAGTATCAAAGCTTAATAAGCTCAATAATAAATTGAAGCACTAATTATTTCGCCCTGTATTGTCAATTTGATATATTCAATTACTATCTTCTTCTAAAAAACGTTCAGTATTGCCATAGAAAAGTTCAAAGTGAAGTTATCAATGGCCCTAAAACGGTCTTTTGCTAATTATTGTTACTTCAAAGAAGTTGGATTCAACGGTTCTAATTCGAAATTTTTTTCAAAGCAGCATTCCACTTTGTAGTGCGAAATAAATCATGAACAAGAAATGATGGGATATGAATCTAAAGAGATCAAAAGAATCACCTCAACATATTCCTAGAGGAGACTTCAACATATTCCTAGATAAGAAGAGTGGAAATATGAAAAACGAGTGGGCATCTGACATATATATGAGATTCTAAGGAGAACTATTAATCTGTTAAAAAAATTTGGTGAATTTTCATTCTTCTCAGAAACTTTTTATTGATCAATTTACAATTTTTCGTCCACTCCAAAGTAGTCCCTCTTTCATGAGTCTTCTCAATCTTGGGAACAAGAAAAAGTTACAAGGAGACGAATCTAGTGAATATGGTGGCTGAGGCATGATTATAGTATTGTATTTGACCAAAAGGTTACAAACTAGCAATGATGAGTGAGTAGATGCATTTTTGTGATAGAAATACCATGAATTGTTTTTCCAAAATAACGAACCTTCCCTTCGTATTGCTTCGCATAAGCAACGCATAACTTATTCTAGAGAAGCAAATAATAATAGAAGAAGAAAGAAGTCGAAAAATAAAATACCAGAAAAGAGTTAGAGTATGAAAATATAGTGAAAGTAATCAGAAAGCAATAGTAGGAATAGAAAACGGTGATTATCAAAGAGTGACAAGGAGGACAGCAATATAATACCTATACAGAGAATTTAGAATCATATATGATTAAAGTGGTGAGAAAAATGCAGACCTACAATAAATGATAAATCATTGTGTGTCTGTTTCGATAAGTTTATTAGAGATTGAAATTGACACCAATATGTCTCAGCATAAGCATGTCGCTGGAATTGCTGCTCCTCAAAAGCTTGGAACTAGAAAACTGTGCACACCTCAGCAACTTTTGATGCTTCATTAAGAACAGATCAAACGTTCTTTGGAGTTTTGTTTTCATGTATACAGCTCCGCCCCTAAGCATACCCTGAAGCTTCCGGAGTCCATCCAGAAAAGAGCATCCACCTGATTGGAGATACAAACAATACGTGACAACTTGATAGTCTGAAACATCGACAAACGGTTAGATATTTGTCTTTCTTCATGGGAGGTGTTCAAGTGACTTAGCCCATTTGATTCCACCAAGAGCAGTACATATCAGAAATACGCGACGGACTGTGACTGCTCGTCGTTTTGAGGTTCAACTCAATACACCCCGAACTTCACTGTTTGAAAATTCTTCCATTTGGATAACTCCGTTCATGTAGAATAAACTTCCTGAGAAGGTTTTTCCAAATGAATTCAATCTCAAGTGATTCCAATCCAAAATGAATCGCTACTTCCTCACAGGAACCGCTCTAGAGCACCTCAAAGTTTATCCTGTAGTGCTTGTGTTGTTTAAAAAAACAATGAATGGATGGAGCTGCGATGATATTTCAAATTTTAATTAAATATACATGCAACTGTAAAAAACTATGTTCAGGTATCAAAATAATCAAATGGGTATCTCCACCATATAATAATAATGATTTTGAACTCAGAATAGTTATTTCAAAGTTAGCAGGCAGTCTAGTAGCTCAGATGATACTGAGCAGGATATTCCGTATTCCAATGTCTCAGAAATATTTGTTTTCTTTACTACAGATGGAAGAGAAAAAAAAATTGAAAGAAATATATTTTTCCATTCTTACTTTATAAGAATATACACAAAACTTAACACATATGGAATTACTTGCTGGATTGCTTAAAGATACATAGTTTACCTCAACATAAATATTATTATGGGAAATAATCAGTTGATTTGAAATTGCTGAGTTGCTGTTGATCTACAGTACCGTTTCATATACTTAGTGAGTATCAATAGCTCCACATCTCAAAGAAAACCACAGGTGAAATAATGTCAATTGTAATAATGACGTAGAGATTTCGAGCCGAAGATTCATGTAGCAAAAGATAATGTGTGCGTCAAGAGAAAACTGCTGTCTTCAGCAACATAATTTTTGGAGACAATACCAGAAAGGGCTCACTTCGAATAAGAAGGAATTGGAACTGAAAGAGCTCCAGGAAAGCAAAAAGAGCTAGGGCTGCTGGATCCGTTCTCAAATAGAAAGGAAGAACAATATTATTCTGGCGAAGCTGTATCAGGATATTAAGAGAAATTAAGTCATTTACTTCCAATGAAACAAGATTATTAAAATGGACAAAATTGACGCATTCGCCATAGAATGTGTTTGAAGGAAAGTAACTTACAGAAAAAGTGTTTGTACATTATTAAGATGAACAAAATTGATGCATTCGCCAAAGAATATGTTCGAAGGGTATTAACACAGGAAAGAAGTGTTTGAAGATCAGTTTAATGAACAAAATCGGCGCCTTCGCCAAAGAATGTGTTTGAAGGATAGTAACACAGGAAAGAAGTGTTTTCATATTATTCAAATAATCAAAATTGAAGCATTCGCCAAAGAATGTGTTTGATGGGAAGTAACTTACGGAAAAAGTGTTTGTAGATTATTATGATGAACAAAATTGATGCATTCGCCAAAGAATATGTTCGAAGGGTAGTAACACAGGGAAGAAGTGTTTGCAGATTATTTAAATGAACAAAATTGACGTATCCGCTAAAGAATATGTTTGACTTTCGAACACTTCTGAAACACTCACAATGTTATCCCAGTACTGATGTTACAAGAGACAAGATCTTACTAACTTTTGGATTTGATTTCGGAATTGTGAAATTGCGTTTCGCTTGATGAGAAATGAATTTCAAAAATATTTTCAGTTCCTAATCAAAGTATCAAAAAATTATTTGCTTCACTGTCGAAATCGGTTTGTTTTTCAAAGATTTAAAATACCTATAATTCATACTTCACCAATGTTTCTGAAAAATTTATAGTCTTGTTTTGATCCAAAACATGTAGTACCCGAATAGAACTCAATGCTATATTTTTCTCAGATGTCAAATTGTTGATATTTTCGTGAATATTTTCGAAATCAGATATTGAACACTAAAAAATCATACATTCTACAGAGCCGAGAGATCAAAAGTATGATCCTCAAAAGTTGAAACCTGTGCAAGCTGAGAATCAGCAGGGTCTTACCTTTTAACTTGCGATCCTCAGCATGGTCGGAGCCAAACTTTAAATGAATATATCAAACGAAAACGTTATGTGATGCGGAAGTTGAAAATAATAAAATGTTGAAATACATACACGAGTAATAATGTAATTATTTATTTGTCACACAGAAGCTGTTTCGTTTCCAATTCCATATAGAAATCATTTCAAATCCTAAAATAGGTACTATGCGATTTCAATTCTCAATATAATAGTGTATATGTATAAAACTTTTCGGTTTCATTTAACGCATTCAGTGCTTCCAGTGGTGAACAGAGTTATCACGTCATCGAAAAAATGAAATATCGCTGAATATTCTTTTCCAATTGACATGAAGTATTTTTCAAATGTTATATTGACGCATTTCCTGTTCGTGAAATTTTTCGACAAAATTGCATTTATTTATTAATCCTCCATGTATTTGCGGAAGAGTTGAGTTGTTTTGATGTTTTGGAGAAAACTTATACCCACCAAAGTATAAAATGAAAATGATTCCACACATTGAAAAATTCCAAAAAGGTTCATGCATGAAATATTTGAAATACGTTAGGATGCATCATTCAGCAACGAATGAATTCCATGAGATTCACTCTGAACGACAATCGCTATATAATCGCAATAGAATACCATTTTCTCAATATCAGTCTGGAATATTTACGACATAAGAGCTTTGTTTGAAATTGTCAATTCACAAAATTATATGTTGAGAAGTAGAGTGTTGTTCAACCAGTGCAATAGCAACAAGTCCAAATAGCTTCCTTATGTAAATAGAGATAAAATAGAATGACATTATCATAAAACAAGAAATGTAACATGTATTTACACTATATTTTCATTTACAAAATTCTGAGGTCTACAGTGTGTACTAGATATTTCTGAAAATATCAAATTCAGAATGTTTTTTGATTCAACATGCACTAACCAATGTGAAATTTTATTTCAACAATATCAATTTTGAAGCTGTTATGCAAGTAATCTTCAATTGTGTGATCAATAAATTCGTAGTAAGGACGTTTTTCAGTTCCTTATTATCAATATACTTGTCCAACTTCATAATTGTTGCCTGTAAGGGCTTTTTGTATATGTATCAGAATCATTAGTAAAATGAGTACCTCATAGAAGCTTTGAACTCACCAGCTCGCATTCGACCCTTCATTTTTATACTTTGTAATGGCAAGTCAGGCAACCAACGATATCAAAGTTCAAGCATCAACTAAAACAAACCTCTCAACTAGTCACAAGTATCAGTGCGATACAGTACTACTGGCGTTGATTCATGTTATCTCGAAACATCGAGTAACTGAAAAAGTCTGGGCTAGTTACCTCTGAGTACATAGAGTCCTAAAGATGTTACCTGTGCGCTTGTCACGGATATAGTGACTCACTTGAGGAAGTTGGTGAATCAAACAGTTGAAAAAACAGGTGAGTTGGAAGTACACACAAAAGTTACAGATAATCTTTTTTTTTTTCACCGAAGTGTGCGTTGGTCAGGCCCTATACCCCGAAGCCCCGATACTTTCGGGAAGGCGCGCCAGCATTATCAACCAATGACCACTCCCCACACCGTGGGGTGAGTGATCATTTGGTCTGAGAATCATGTGCCCTGAGCAAGCGCAGTGAGCCAAGAATGACAGCCTTCTGCATCTGTGCGACTAAGATGTCTGCCTTAGTGCGGCAAGCCGTTATGATTTTAAGATTCGAGAGTAGACAGGACATCATTCCACCAAGGACTCCAATAATCAGAACAACCATCTTGACAGAGTGATCTGGATAGAGTCTGCGGAGTTCGAAGAGAAAATCTCGATA
>WOGP01010633.1:0-10248 GCA_015342065.1 Leptinotarsa undecemlineata
TTCTTCTCCTGAGGATGCTAACTTTGTTGGCGAAACGCTCGTCGAGTGCAAAAATATTAGTTTGGTGTTTGGGTAATTGATCAAAGAAGTTATTCAAATCTCAAAAATATAGTGTGTCTGATTGAATGAGAAGGGGATATAATTCAGAGTAATATTCCTTTGCTTTTAAACAGCATTTTCTGCACACTAAATAACATTCTAACGTTCCACACTTTCCTTCCTGACAAAAAAACCATTTATTTTTCAAATTCATAACTGACACAATTATCACTTTAGGTTGTTTTGCAGTGAGAGTAATCTCTATATATCTAAACATTTTAACTATTCCCACTCAAAAATGCCTGTTTTGCTATTGCAAATCCTCGTATTAGATATGGAATGACTTTTTGGATGAAACTGATTTAAAATGATTTTTGTATTTCAAAAAAAGGAGAAACAGCTTCCAAGGATACTTACAAGCTACTTTTCGAAGTCTACAGTAGATGCCTTATTTATTTTAGAAACTCTGTTTAATATGGAAGTATTATTAATATCTTGTAACCTTCATTATTTTCGTGCTTGCTACTTGTTTGAACCAAACTCGAATATGCCACTTTGATTTGGTATTCTCTCTAGTGTATATATTGAAACTTTGGAGAAAATTTAATTGCGTTCAGAATTGAACCAGCCAGAGGATGTAACCACTCAGCTTTTTTACAAAGGTTCAGGTTACCTCCGTTTAGAAATGTGTAAATTAACGTTAAGCATAATTACATTATATACAATTATTGATGGAATAGTCGATGCACCTCTACTACCGAATTAAATTAATTCCAAAGTCACTAATCACTATTTACATTCTGTTCTGTATTCGAACTTCGACAAAAATATTGTTATCGTTGCCATATCCACTTCGATTAGCTCATAAAAACAGTTAAGCAGAGTATTGACATCTTCTCATTAATTTAAATTTGAATTTTGTAAGATAGGGATTAACATGTTATTTGTGTTAGATATGTAACTATATATGGATTGGTCTTCAAATTATCTACTGCCCATTTTAGCTCTCTGAATTTCATATCTTCATTCTTATTTATATTTTAATGATCAATTTACAGACATGCTTTTTTATTTTTTTCCTTGAAGACTTATAGAATCTCTGAAAATTATTATAAAATCTGGTCTATAAGATGTAATAATCTTCAAAGTATTTTTGATTTGCAACTTATGGTTTCAGACTGGTGCATGAATTATACAATTACAACTCACCTTTGGGAACAGGAGGTATGGCAGGTTCTGTAACCTGGGCTTGAGGATTTTCTTCAACTTGAAGTTGGACAGGATTTACAACTTGGGGTTCACTCATTTTGAAAATGACTACTATCAGAATGCCAACAACCAACACTTTGCAAGATAAAACACTCCCACTTATCTCAATCAAATTCGTGTCAATGTTTTTGCATTACTTTTTTCACTTGACGTTTCATTGGGGTTTTTATAGGCAGAAGAAAATGGAGATTCAAATAAGATAAAAGGGAAGCAAAAAACTACAGACTTTTCGAAATCATCTTTAAAGCAGTAAATATTTTCTACTTATTGAAATTTCTTGAAAATATTAGGAATCAATTTTTTTTCAACAAAGTACGTATGATCCAATAACAAAATGAAAAAATTTTTGGGCGACGAAGGTTAGAAGTCTTAGGACCAACGGACGACGTTTCACAGTTAAGGGCGGAAACATAGAAGGTTGAAGTTGATATTTTTCTTTTCCTAGAAATCTCATCTGAAAGCTGCACCACAAAACAAAAGGATAAAAAGTGTGTTCGTTTGTCATGTCAGCGAATATTAACTTCAAGTGAAATAAGGATGGAAGATTTATCTAAGGGCATATACGTCACGATGTTTTACGTGTTGCATAATTGAGACATGCTCTGGTTTGTCGATCTGCCTGTTAAAAACCATTCACACGTTTTCAAAATGTAAAAAAAGCTCATATTTATTTTGAGAGAGTTTTAAGATTTCGCAGTCCAATCTTGCCTTTCCCCTTACAATGACGCCATCTATGAGATTGACAGAGAACTCTATCCTCTAATATCACATAAACGAAACTCTCCAAGGCGGTCAGTCGCAAACATCTACGGCTATCTAGTTGCTTTGCAATAAAGGACAGACAACGGATCTCGTCGATGTTGAAGCAAATAATATAAACTTTGTATGGATAGTGTATAAACAATGATACAAAGCCTGTAGAAGCTCATTAACTGTATATAGACTATCCATATACAAAGTCATAAGTACGATTTTACTGTATCCCGAAATGTGTAGTACCTTCTTTGACCACCAGCTAGCGATGACTTTATATGGTTACCAGAATTGGGTAGCAGGCGCTGATAGTCAGTCGATCTTTCAATTTAATTTTGGCGTACAACCCGACTTCGATATGATCCGGCCGACTAGTTATCATCCGGAACTATCACACAATTCTATTGGTGACCACATTAAAAACCGACATCGTACTGCCATCGCTCTCTGGTGGTGAGGGTAAGTACTATAAATTTCAGGATATACTGAAATCGTACTTATGACCTTCCACGAGTTTTGTATTCATTGGTGGAAACTACGCTTTTCAACTAACAACCTTGGAAAGGCCAGTTTATCTTTGATATTCGAGGATTGAGTTCTCCGTCGATCTCATAGATAGCATCTTCACAATGAAAGACATAGAGATTACAGTACATTGATCACAATTATTTGGAAGTATACTCAAAATATTCATTGATAGAATAAAAACATCCCTCTAAAAGGTATTCTATAACTTTTCGTTTAAAATTAAGACATCAATGGGATACTCTTCATAATTGAAGGCAGACAATTGAATAGCTTGGAGCCTGCTGAAGAGAGTGATTTTTGAAACAATCTTGTACGATGTTGCTGCAGTTTAATTAGACTTCCACTTCTTGTTGGGTAATTGTGACATTTTGAATTAGTTTCAAACTCAGACTCCTTCTTTTTTGCAAAAAGTAGACAATTATAAATGTTTATAGATGGTAGCGTTACATTTTTTTTACCTAAAAATGGGTCTACAGGAATCTGTAGAATCTGTATACAACATACGTATTATCCTTTTTTGAGAGATGAATGTTCGACTGATGTTAATCCCTTCTCCCCACAAAAGCACATTGTAAGATAGTACTGAATAAACCATCGCATAGTAAATGTTCAACAAATGCTCTTCATTCACGATCTTTTCAAGTTGTACCAATGCGTAAAAACTGGTGTTGATTCTCTTGCAAACATAATTTATGTGAACTTGCCAACTCAACCCAGAATCTATGTGAAGTCCTAAAAATTTTGTGGTTTCCGACGGATAGATAGTGACATTATTTATATCAACCTGTATAGGCTCTAAGCGGTTGAAGAATTGAACTAACACCGTTTTGTCGGCATTGACTATAAGTTTATTTGTGTGACACCATTTCGTAAATTTACGACTTATTGTGTTCAGTTTCGCCTGTAGTATTGCATTTCTGGTCAGGAAATGCTTGCTGCTTCGATGACTGCATAAGAAAGGCTTACAATTTTAGTAAGGAATTTTAGATTTCCGAAAGATACCGAAAGGTAAGTGAGTATCTAATAAGTTGTTCAATCTGTATCATTTTTATTCTAGGGCAAAAATATAGCTGGTAGCATGTTTCAGACTTGACTTGCTTAACAAATCAGAAACACTGTACAAAAACAGTTATAGTTTATGTGGCAGTCATTTTGAAAATGATATGACAATATGTAGCCATAAGAATAAACTTCTACGACATAATGCTATAGCAACGATATTTACCTGGACATCAAAGTCAAGTATGTACTGATATAGGTATGATAATATTTGTTTGAAAAATTTTGTTTAAAATCTGTTTTTCCGTTGACCAGTTGTCGCACCCCTACGAACGACAACGAAGTCGAAACTTACCTTTCAACGTGTGATTCCTAACACGTTTATATTGATTATGTTATTGAACAATATATTATACTGTTTTGCCATTTTCAATTTTTGGAACATCTGAGATAGACGACACACCATTATTAGATTTGGTCATCCCTTCTACTTCAACGTCTACCCCAAAATCTTGTTTTTTGTTATTTCACATAAGTACTTATTTGCAACACATTATATTAAATGCATCAACATTATAGAAAAAAATCATTCAAGACATAACATTGAAGACAAAAAGAAAATATACATTTGAAACTGCGGGAAACATTTTTTTAAACGGTCAACAGCCGGATTTTTTGCTCGGGCAGCTCATGTGTTCCAAGGGTTCAGTTCTTGAAGAGCCGGTGAAATCGCCATGAGGAATAAGTAACATACTACAAAATTTTCTATAATATCCTCAATTTCCGTTTTTATATGAAAGTACGCCTATGGTAAAAGAACGAAATCGGTTCTGCACTTCATTTCGAGGTCAGCCAGAAATTTGTGTATTTATGACTGAAAGTAGTGGGATTTGACTTACTGGTTTAATTATTTTTACTGTGTTGAAACTATATGAATAGGTACATGAGAAAATATCTTTGTTTTAGTGCACCTGGTTGAAGCATTAGACACTATATCGGATTTTGTTGAGTGAATGAGAATATAAACATAATGGCATTTTATGGACTTAAAGGAAGTCTCCCTCAAAAATGACCCAAGTAACAGAGATTTTAATCAAATGCCTAACCTTATGTATATAACCTTTATAGTGTTTTGTGTTCTCACAAGTTGAGAATCTAGTGCGAGCTAAGGACTAACGAGCTCTTACCTTTTAACGTGTGATTCCTAACACTGTTGCAGAATCATCTCAGCTTCAACCAGATAAACTCTCTCGAGAAAAATATCTGGTCGAGATATTCATATGAATCTTTGAAATGAGGCAGGAATCGAACACACGGAAGGCCGTGGGTTCGAAAAAGTTTCTTGCTTCCGTCAGAGGTTGAGTCTTGTTTGAAGATCATCAGTCTTTATTTTCTTCTAATACTCTTAAAGCAAATTAATCAGGAAGAGTTCATATATTATATGAAGATAAAAGGCGAAGTTCAATTTACACGATCACAAGTCATTATTCATTCATCAAATCAAATCCAGTCATCAAATCATTCTACTTAACCTCAAGATATTTCAAGAAAATTACCCAGAAATATTCTCAGTGCCCAGTTTCGCACTTTCAGGGTATATTATCCAGAAGATGTTTATATCCATGGCATGTTCATAGCATTATAAAATATAAATTGATAGATCTAGCCGTTACTACGTGGTAGGAGATCATAATGAAAAGAGAAATGTAAAATTTCTATGTTTTATACCACTTTTAATTATAACTAACGTTACTGCAGTTTCGTCCTATATGGACATTTTCAAACTTACTTCACAAACAGTAAGTTTGAAAATGTCCATATAGGACGAAACTGCAGTAACGTTAGTAATAATTGAAAGTTGTATAAAACATAGAAATTTTTCATTTTTCTTTTCATTATAAAATATCCTTAAATGTATATTCATGAAATATTCCTGGAATATCTATTGCTATGTGGGATAGCCATTATCAATAAAGATTGAGTATTTACCAGAATAGGTAGTTCTCACTGGAGATTAAGTGGGGAATATAGAAGTTAGAGTAAATAATTAGTTTTTAGTATGTTATTCACAACGAAAACATTCACATCATTTTTTGAATAGTCCACGTATATACAATATACCATATCATTAGACGGGTATGCAATATTCTAACAACCATAATATTATGTTTTAATTCATTTTTTTGCCGTACCAGAAATAGAGACAAATTCACTGGTCTATGACGATGTGTATATTTCACCCGACAAGTAAAATGAAATACCTCATGCCACATACGAGTATAACAGCTGAACATGCTAAAGCTATTTATCAGAATTCGTAATGCATACATCACGTGAAAATATTTGTTTTATTATATATGGAACAATGAATCATAAATAATAACAAAATGCAAATGCGAATATTATCGCAAAAAGGAGGAATATATAATCGGTTGAACTTTCTTTACTGCTGATAAGGAAATCCCAAAGAAAGGTTATGAAATTATATTAGTTCTGAGAACTAACAAAAATTACGACAACGGTTGAATTTGAGACCTGTGGAAACTCATATTAGAGTGATAGAAAAGAAAATTACTTTTACTGTTAGGAATAGAAATAGTTTTTCATGACATGAAACATTCATGTTTGAATTTGTACTATAGTTCCATATTGGTAGCTGCTGCCAGCTGCTGCTGACTCCCTTGCAAATGAGGGTGCTGCAAGCTGCTTCACCGGACGAGAACCTGTCATTGGCATCGCTCTAGACTTTGTCCAACGAAAATTGAACACCTGGATGGCAAGAAGATTCATGGACTTCTGGCAGGTTCTTCCAGGTTTGGCTCACTGCAAGGCGTTTAACCACCCTTCGAAGATTGATACAAAACAGTTGTTGGACTACAGTAGAGATGAACTATGATGTCCAACAGGCCTTCTTACAGGTCACTGTCATTTGAATCGTCAAATGCAGAGATCCTCCATCGCGGGTTGTGGTGTAGGGTCGAAAAGACCCAGTCACTTTTTACCTAACCTAACATAACCATACTTCCAGATTGGAAAGTCTGGTAAGAGTGTGAATGAATAGCTCACAATGAGGAATTGAACTCAAAGCCTTAAATCTAAGTGAAACTAATTTTTCAATTTCCAAAACAATTGAATGCTCAGGCGTAATAGTCGATGACGCTTTGAACCAACCATATTATTATTATAATGATAGTGAGACATCGTTTATCGTCAAGTCGCAGTTCTGAGGGTTGACGTTCGTAAAGAGATGAATCTGGTCAACCGAAAAACTCTTTTTGCATTGGCTGATAAGATATTTGAAAGCTTCGCTCTCATAGTTGAAATCTGTTTCTCTGTCGAGGAAGCTACGGTGTTAGCGAAACACGTCCAAAAATAAAAAATATTTGTGCAAATTGTTCACTCATCATCATAGATAGTATTAATAATTTTCATCAAGTAACGAGTCATTTACAATCTGAAAGTTGAAATTTTTTTTCCATTTACCAGCTGTCAACCCTCAGGATCGACAACTCTCAGAAGTCAAAATTTACGCCAACTAAGGATTAACGAGGTTTTGACTTTCAACGTGCTATTCCTAGTGGAGACATAGAGATAAAAAGGAACAAATAGAAATAAAATTGTACAAAAGTTTCAAGGCCACAATATCGTCAGTAACACACAATTCCTCACTATTGTTTTTCATTATGCAAGACATCAAACACTAGCAAGAACTTCAAATGTGACTTTGATAAACACGCTCCAGCTGTAAACAATACTGTTTGTTGGTAACCAGGTGATTCAGCGTCACCTGACACGGCCACTTCACAGCAAATGCGATATCATGAAAATAGGTAACTGACAAGAGACGTTAAAATTCGTTTCTATATAAATATTAAATTTATCTATTCTATTATGAGAACAGGAAGTTGTACAAAAAACTATGAATGCCATTTGTGTTGAAAATTTCAACACTCATATCATAAATAGCTATCATTTCTTTGCAAGAAGTTTTTATGTTTATTTATATGATATATTTTGTTATTCATATTTTTGAATGAAGTTTTGATTATTCAAAGAGAAAGAAATATACGTATTGTTGCAGCCAATCTGGAAGTTCCAAAAATGGCCTTATGAACAATGGATGTTTATTACTGTCGATATTGTCCCAGGACTATCTATATCAAAAACCAGGGATGAAGGGATGAGACATTCCACTTGCTATCATAATAATCGTGGCATTATACGGTATAAATATGATTTTCCAAATTCTCATCTCTTTTTTCCGATTGGAAAATCAACATGAAACTAAACAAAATCAGTGGATTTTGTATATTGTATTGAAATATGTTCGATTTGATTAATTATGCAAAATCTAAAACACTTTCACAGTTTTTCTTTTCATAAGCTTGAGAATAGAGAAATGGGAAATTGATGTCCAAGTATATCACCAGTACAAGCATCAAACAGTAATTTCATAAGTCTATCATATGGAATAACAATTAATTTCCAATAGACTCAAGCTATATGAGTGGATATCCACAAAAAATATTCGAAAATTGGTGGATTCAAGGAGTGAGGCCACGGACCGTTGGTCAGATGGATTGAGATATGCATCACATTAAAAATTCTGATATTTTTGGTTGATCTTCCTCTTGAAGATGATCACTTGGTGATCAAAACATGTGTCGAGGTGTAGAATAACGGTTTAGTGTTGGAAAAAAAACTTCAGTAATATTCATTACCACACCAAAGGTTCCAAACAATACATCATAAGTAAAGATGTTTTGTTTAAAAAAATACATGGTTCTCTCTACCATTTCGAAGAAAATGCTATTCAACCATCTAAGAAATTGACGAAGTCGTCCATATTCATGACCAACTGCGCTAATTCCATCGAAGCCTCGGTTACTGCAACGACACCATTCTAGTAACCGGCCGATGAGCGAAAAACATGCCGCATTAGCATTTGTAGCGCGCAATTAAAATTAATTCGGTGATTAAGCAACGACACGAGATGGTTCGGAGCGCGCTCTAGCCGTCAAGAGTGATTTACCTGCCCTCTCGCGGGAACTCGCAGCGCTACGTATTAATGAGCTGGCAATGGGCCGTCACGGACTAATTAAAGCGGCGGTAATTGAGTGGCCGATGTCAGCGAGAGGGTTAACCCTCTCCCTAAACCTCCATGATTAGTGGCTCGAGTCGGCTCTGCTCCGGCTCGTTTACTTGAAAGCTCTCTCTCCGCACCTGACAGCGAAGTCCCTTAACGATTTAATTACTGTACGCCGGTCTTACGATGTTCGGAATAACCCGTAGTTATGGCGCACCTTTCTAATGAGATATTGCTACTGACCACTGGGGTTACACCGCTTGAATTCCGCGAATTGCTTCGATATTGTACGATCCCAATGCGGAATGGTAACTTTTAGTTCTGTTTCTCAATAAGAAACACGAGTTATCACAAAAGATTTTTTTAATTTTTTTTAAACGCATCAGCAGTGGCTAATAGCGGCAAACATATATCTAAAATATTATGTAATTGTTTTCATTATATGAACCAATTCTTCTCCGATTCGTGAGTCCTTGGTTCTCCATTTTTCTATTGATAGTCGAAAATGCAAATCCCCATCACCAAACAGCACACATCTTTCGTGATAGATTCACTAATGCTGTCAAAACCATCGAAGAAATGTGTTGAACACTGGATAGAAGACGGAGGAGTAATGAAAATGTAATGTACTACACCTGAAATAACAAGGCCTGCTCTAGAGAAAAATGTTCAGGAAATAATTCTCGGAGATAAAAAGTATACTTTATCTAGCAGTCATGATGCGCAGATTACAGAGGAACTATCTTCTACAACTAAACACGATGCAAGTATAAAATATTCGTTTTGTCAATATTGCAATAAGAAATTCAAAACTAAAAAACGTTTAAGAATCCACTTTTCAAAAATTCATAAATCTGAGTCAACAACGTTTTCCTCTTCCATCCAAACCTGTACAAAGAGTCCGAATGTTGAATCCTAATCTGGAGCAAGTTCTACCAAAGCTATCAGTGATAGATTTTCTCTAAAAAAACTTCATTATCACATATTGAGCAAGAATGTGTGCTGCAGAAGCTTCGAGCAGAGCTATTGATGAATGCATTTAGAACAATTCGTTAGATCACTGGGAATATTTGCTTTGTTTTGCATACAGATTCTTTTGTATTCTACCACATAAAGAAAATCGTAACTCTCACTTTACTCATCAAGAAGAACATTTCCAATACCTGTCCAGAAATTTCCATTGACAAATTCGAGAGAGAAATTTCTGAAAATCTGTAATAAATAAAGTTTCGGAAGGTGATCTCACTTCGGCAATCCGTATTTTGACTTCAACGGATAGTTTTGCAGATTTTGATGATATTACGTTAACTGAACTTCAAGCTAAACATCCCTCTGACGTCTGTCAAGAACCTATATCTGACACGAACTGTACTCCACTCCAAGTTGATGAAAAACAAGTATTGAAAGCAATCACAACATTTCGTACTGGTTCAGCAGGAGGAATAGACTCCCTCAGACCTTCCCATTTACAAGACTTGACATCAAAAAGTTCTGGTTGTAAAGGTGAAAAGCTTCTGTCTTCTTTGACTTCCTTGTGTAACTTTTTGCTGAGCGGTCGACTGAATCCCGATATT
>WOGP01010636.1:0-10247 GCA_015342065.1 Leptinotarsa undecemlineata
ATCTTTTATATATGTTTTGAACATGAACTGATTTAGTTCTTTGACATGGGGAGGTAAAATATTGTAGAGGTTAACATCAATTGAATTCCTCTTCGATTTTTGTAGTCTGAATCTACTTGGCCTTAATAATTCACATCCTCTCGTGTTATGATCATGGAAATCACAATTTCTATTTTGTGTTAATTTATTTTTATGAATGTCTATCAAAAGTTGATATAAATAAATAGAAGGTACCGTCATTATTCGCACCGAAAAAATGTTTAAATTCCTATTTAAATATTTTTTTAAAGAAAAAGGTTGAAATGATAAGTTTAGAATGCGTTGTTTTAGAGCTCTTTTATGAAAACTACTTGATATTTGTCAGGAGGAACATTCCACATTATAAAATCAAGTTTGAATGTAGCCAAGGACTAAAACTTGGTTTTTCCACTTGACCTTCTATCCTTTCCTCAGCCTGGCCGTTTACAGAAGCTTCACAAAGATTGACAATACTTATTTTATCGATTCAATCACTAATTTTTATATTATTATCTCTATCACTCGATCACTATATCCTTCAATACAAATAACTCAAAAGTGGAAGGACCTTTCAATTATGTTCTGTAAATGAAAACGCAGCTGAGCTTTGTTTTCAAGCGTTTTAGGTCATCCACTCAACCCATTATAATATAATCGATCGGCTGTTCGAACAATAACAGCGATAAATTACAATGTAAGCGATTCGATTTACTCCAAGCCTCCACAGGAAATCGATGCAATATAAATGGATAGCTAGACTTCGAAAAGCAGTATTTAAAATTCCGGACAAAGCTCAGTATCCGCCATAGGATGACACACACATACGAACGTAATAGATTTCCAATGAATATTATTGCTCAACTAGTGAAGAATAAGTTGCACAATGCGATTTTCAGGCGAAGGTCTTTATCAAGACCTTTGCCGGATCTATATGTGGAATTATTAAATAAATAGGGTTTGCTTAACAATTCATGAATTGATTAAAAGGCAGATTGTTGGGAACTGGAATGTTTATATTTGATAAAAAACAAGTCTCTTTATGTCAGAAAATGTTATTATATTTAAATTTGAAATAAGATGAAAAAAAATCTTCTCTAAGGGGTGAATTTTCTTGAAGTGCTTTTTCGTGAAAATGAAAGTTTTTCAGGAAATATCTTTCTCTACCTTCATACAAAAATTGTAAGGAATTGCCGAAAAAGAAAGAACGCAATTAAGTTCTGAATAAATTATTTACGAATAGGTTATACATCATATATAGACTCTGGAAACAACAACACTCACATGAACATTAAATGGACAGCAAAGATAAATCACTCTTGAAACAATTACTGTCATAAGAACAATTCAGTTTATACTCCGAACATACGTTAGAAAAGTTTTCTCCAATTATTAAATAAAGATGGTGAAGTAGTAAGCCGAAAAACTTTTTTTCCAAAATAAATACTAAACTTCTTATTATAAAATGTGACTTGTTCACAAAAAAAAATACCTCGCCATTAGATTCAACATTACAAATGTTGAATAACAACAGAAGGCAGTTTTATTTGACATTACTACGTTGCCAAACTGTCCGAGAATGAACATTCTGAACATTTAATACATCGAGATCCACATTCTTTATCAATTTTTTTTAACACAGTTTCATTAGTTTCACCTGTATGTACATATGTTAGTTTGTTTGTAACTTTAGAATAATTAACATTATTGCTTGATCTGTTCACGGGCAGATGGCGCTATACGTAACCTACTTGATATAATTCAAACTCTACATGAAATTTTTCATTTGAGAAAAGAATATTTTTATTATTATTTCATCACGCTTTTGATAGCTTTACCTGTATGTATGTTTGTTTGTAACTATCCTTTTCATTTCATATTTATTCGCGTTCTTCATTAGAAAAAATCCTTTTTTTATTAACACGCGCGCCTGCTGATTTTTAGGCTCCCTTTCCGGAATCGAAACATATCAATGGTCTAGAAAAATAAATATTGTTTAAAAAGACTAAAAAACACGCTTTTATAGCATGAAAAACTAAAAAATGAAAAATAAATATATTTTAAAAAACGGAAAAACACGCTTTTAACATCGAACTGAAAAGTATTTTTTTTTAAATAAGCTAAAGCAATAACGAATGAAAAAACCCAAAAAAATCGGAGGCGCTTTGTGCCATATTTTCGTATATCATGCGTCCGTCGCTTTTCTCACAATAATACTAGTATTTTTCTTTCATTATTGTTTTGAGCTTATTTAAAAAATAGTTTTCACTTTGTAGTTCGATGTTCTTTAAAAGCGTGTTATTTTGTTTTTCAAACTATATTCATTTATATTACCTACAACTGAACTATCTACTACCTATTATGTAAATTGTATTACCAATGTGATGCAGCAAATTTGAGTTGGATTTCACGAAATTATCAGACAATAAAGAATTTTTTAAGTGAAGCATCGCAAGCCTTATATTCCATTTGAAAATTTGAAGATTGCGACTCTCGCCCTTGAGGTTGGAAATGTAATTCTGAAATGTGAAATAGACTTTCTAATTATTTTTTATTCAAATTATATTTCTGACTAGGGAGCCGTCTCGTGCTCCGCACGGGTGCAATTCTGATACTAATATACTACAGAATGTCTCAAAAGTATTGTCATTTTCCTCGCTAGAGAACTTCGATAAACGCGTGAGATCGCTATTAATCACAAAGTGCTATAGGACAAAGGACAGGAAAAAGTATGTAATTTATAAGGAATGGGAATCAGAGGATTTCTTCACAAGATCTGGTGTGTCCCAAGGGTCCAATCTAGGACTCCTCTTCTTTTTATAGTTCAAGAATCGCAATGTGCACTACTCGCGGATGATTTTAAATTATTCAAGGAAATCAAAAGTCAAGAAGATGTGACTTTCCTACAAAATGACATAGATTGAGTTTACGAGTTGTCCCTGTCAAATGGCCTCACATTTAATGTTGAAAAATGCTTTAGTATATCAATTACTAGTAAAAAAACTACGGAATCATTTTGAGTAGGAGATAAACAATGAATATTTAGCCAAGAAGACAGTGTGTTGGGAATGGGAGATATGCTGGATGAAAAACTCACTTTTGAGCATCATATGACCAACATTATAAACAGAGCATAGATAATCCTTGGGTTCATTATTAGGAACTCATTCAAATTCACAAAAATATCCAATTACTAACACATGATAATGAATTTGTCCGTGAAACCAAGAAAAAATATACAATGTAACAACTATAACAAATATGAAGAAAGGAATATAAAAGACAAACGAAATATGTCATCACGATACAGAGAAAAAGAAAAAAACAAAACAAAAGCCAGTATAAAATAATCAAAAGAAAAAATAGAAGGGGAATTTGCAATTTTATTGTAATTTTTGTTGTAAAAGGTTTTCCGAGACGAAATAAAACAATTTAAAGGAATCAAAAGAACTATTCGAAAATAAGAGACCAAAGTCATCAACTTTGATTATTGCAAACATTTAAGTACCAACAAGAAGAAAAGAAAGAGTGACAAAGTGTAACAAAACAACAATTAGAGATCGGAATTGATAAAAAAAATACAATAGGAAATACTAAATTATACAATCATACAATTAATGAACTACTGAGATGAAAAAAGAAGGCATCATTCAGAGGTGTGAGTAATCGAATAGAACTGAGGAACTAGAACGAAAACAACTGAAAAATTATATAAAGGCGAGTCAGAAACACTTGACGTAGGTATATAAAAAACAGAGTTAGTCCATCTATATTTTAACAGCTTTGCACAACGAGGTGCTCTGTCTTTCCCAACATTTTCCAGTTCAAGCTTTTACCTACTTGGGCTTGCTTTTTAAAGGCAAATAAGTTCAGTAATCGCGGATAGCCTTAGTTGCTGAGGCCATTGAATCGAAAAGAAGAAGAGGTTCAGTAATTCTTTAGTTCTGATCTCAATTGCACAAGAATTCCATTTGTTATAAAATATTGTGCAGTCTCCCATACTATAACGAATTATTCAAATGTCGACATTCCAGCTGATAATGGAGAGAAAACATTCAAGATGAACAACCAGATGTTATAGAAGAAGATGAGTTGGAATAGCCTTGTACCATTTCTTCACAGACATGGATTGCAGAAAAGGACACATATAAAAAAGTTTGTTTCCATTTCTTTCAATTCTTTTGAAATTAGGTTAGTCAGTATTACAGTCCCCAATGATATGTAGTAAGGTTGTGTTGAAAATATTTATTGTGTCGGAAACGTTTCGTGTTTATAAACGTTTCATAATCATCATATTCATTGCGGCGGAGTAATTACAAAATAAATTTTCAAGGCGTAATGATGGAAGTCAGCATAAGTCTTCAGCATAACGACAGGAGTTATCTCACACAATTTCAAGACCAAGTGTGATTTCAAAACGTATTTTGAATCCGCATGAGAAACAATAAAATCAATTCATTTTATTAGGAAAATACTTGTTTATTGTATAAGCATTCATTCGAATATTAACGCAACATATCATTATATAAATAGTGAAATAGGTTTATTACTAGGTGTGTTTGAGCCAAATCATTTCTTATGTGTTAATGCATGAAATTATTTGAGCTGTAGGCACTGTAATGAATATAGGTACTCGTAATACACTTTTACTACTGGAATGAAATTCTGTATTGAATTCAAACATTATACACTCTCAGTTCATTTTCAGAGGAGCTAATTTCCAAAAATTATTTTTAACATTTGTGTTTCAACTGCTCACATCCATAGACGTGACTCTTAGAATCCCAAATGAAAAGGAAAATCAATTAGCACAACATTTCAAAAAGCTCTTTCCAATGGCGGGTACTTTTATTTCTGATTTTCTGATAACACCCAATAGTTTTTGAATAAACATGAATTAGACTCCGAACCAACTGCCTTTTCCAGAATAAAGATTACGAAAAAAGAAAATTATTTGCGCCAAATGGACGTATTAAAATTATCAATGAAAAGGCATTTTTAAAAACCTTTATGAAGAAGTTTGCTGTTCAACTCCTAAACGAACTAGAAATCTAGCACTTAATAAAAGCAAACAGAATATGACATGAAAGATGGAATATTGCATTATTTTTGGTTGATTTTGACTTCTGAACTATTTCTACTGGAAAAAGACCCAAAGAAATGATTTTTATTTGAATCATGACCTGAAATCTTTTCGAAAATCGATAGACACGTCGAATAGCCATTTAAAATCCTGTACAACTAAATTCCTCTTCCGTTTTAAAATGTTATAGTAAAATTCACCTTTCGTATAGCTGAAAATATTTCTTCAAACGGCCCCTTTTGAAAATGAGTTAGCTTCTTCTTTTTCTTCTTCTTTAATTTATATGGCTGTTGCTTCTCAGTTGAGCGCATTTGGCCAGACTCCTGCTGTCCATAGTGAACAAAGTTTCGTTTTCAACGTTTATTTGAATTTTTTTCAATTTTTATCGACCACAGTACCAAAATTTTGACTTTCATTACTTATTGACCATCTAGCAACTTTTTATAACGTCTATTTTCCTAATTGACCCAGTGTGCTCACTATGTCTTAGAAAATATAGTACACATGGTGGGTTAAATATTCAATGATATTTAAATATACTTTATGTAGATAAATAATGCGTTATAATAAAACTTTCAATGTATTAAATACTTTTTTGTTATTATTAGTGTCGTTTTTTTCTACAAACGTAGAATAACGCGAAGGATAACATTTTCAGTCAGATTTTTATCGTGTTACGCCAAACAAGTATGACTAGTTACCTGAGCACATAAGTATAAAATACATACACACATTTTTTTTTAATTTCTTGTTTTTGTTATATATTTTCCCATTTTTCCGAATCAGAAACACCCGAAGACATGAGAGAAGTATATATATTGGTTAAACAATGTGTAAGTAATTTATGGAGAAAACTTATTTTTCATACGATATTCATTGGTAATCAAAAACCAACATTTCAGTTCATATGTATGGAATAATAGATCAAAACATTTTGGGAAAGTAAGGTTATGGTTTTCTATGGATATTATTCACAGTAACGCTACAAATTATAGAATATGAAAAAAATAAAATTTCACTGACATGGAACACTGTCATTCTCAATGGCGGACATCGATGTTTCGGAATAAACACTTGTCTTCACCACCAATCAATTTAGATTAAAGCTATTATGTACTTCAGAATTATAAATGATACATTAAATTTGTGTATTTACTGATATATATGAAGAAGAAGAACTTAAATCTTCATTATCTCAGATGCGTTGCTTAGCATTTACCTGTTTGTGAGAGCAAAATATGTTCATAAATTTCATAGGTGCTGCATGCTGCGTCAATTTGCTTGGTATCAAGTAAATAGTCATCTTTCTCTATTCTTCAGAAGGTATTAGAGCATTTTTTCTAATGTTGATCTTGTGAGTGAACTCTTTCAATATTTTTTCTGCATGTTCTGCAAAGGTAACGAACTGAAATGTGGGCGTTCTTGTTTTCTGAAGCTAATGCTATACAAGTTTTGTATACCAATTCATTCAAGTTTTTGGCAGTTTTGTCATCATGAATTGTGGAATACAATCAATGTCTTCAGTAAAAATAATTCACTGGCAGCATGTAACTTTTGATTATTATTATTAATTTCAACAAAAAAAATGGGTATCGTCGCTTCTGAGACCACTAACACATCAATATCCTGTACAATAATAACATCATAGAAGTTATTATCGACAGTAAATGATCCACATCATTTCTGCTTGAATGGAGTCAGTATTATTTTCGGCTACTTTTTGCAGAGGCAACTAATATTCTATTTTTAAATTTGCTGGTTCCTGCAAATTTGTATGTATTGACAAGCATGTCTTTTTTCAAATGATTAATCGATTGTGTTGTGAATTATATACTTTCAATTCATCTTAAATGCGACAGTTCCGTAATTATTATATCCATAAAAAACAATTGCTTGAACAATATAAATAATTTCATCTTCGCCGTCAAAAACATTAGAATCAGAACTGTTTCTGACGACTTCCAATGATTTGTTTTCCAGATTGTACTGTTTAATCTAGTTAAAATCGGTTTTCCGTTAACCTGCTGTCGCACTCCGACGAACGACAACCCTCAGAAGCGAGCTAAGGACTAACGAGGTCTTACCTTTTAACGGGTACCTAACATGGGTTGGACGATAGCAAGTGAAAATCGATCATTCAGCCTGGGGCTTGAACCACCGACTAACACGGCGGTAGATTTGAGTGAGTGAACAAAGCACCCACGTCGAAATGACCGGCTACCGTCTGACCTGAAATCCTAAATTCAAATCTTACATTTTAAATGGATATGACCCTTATTACAATATATTCTTTGTCAATGAGCATTTTGAATTTAAAAAATGAAATTTTCAGTTGGAACGGGAAAGTGCTTCTTCAATTTTTAAACAGGAAATAACCTAGTATATATCTAAGATGAGTCAGTAGCGTGGGATGCGGATGTCTGTTTTTGGAGAATTTAAATTTTTATTAATTTATACGTACTCACCATCATGATGTGCATTGAATTCATTATATTTAGTAATGAAAAACTCCGTTGACATCACATATGAATTAACGATGGTGTGACGAACAAAAATAGTTTAAATTATTTCGAAATTTAATTATTAAAATGATTCATACGACAAACAAGAGTCATGTATTTGAAGGACATAAAAAAAGTTATATAGAAGTGTGGAAAATACAATTGTGTGAGAATAAAGCTGAAAGGAAGTGATCTGAGAATCATTCTTTCATATAATAATAATAATAATAATAATAGGTATTTATTCCCAGAATGATACAATAAATAAGTGTGAACATTTACTGAAATGGGAAAGGCTGAAGATCAGTTGGTTGCATCAAAAGACGCTACCTCTGTTTTTTACCTTAGGCCTGTTTATCTGAGGAGATGAGAATATCAATCAGAATAGAATGTACTATACATGATCAAAATCGAAATTGATTTGTCAACCATAAATGCAATGTATATCTTATGCTTGTCTATTCGAATCACAAAACTTCAAGGTAGAGAAAAAGCAAATAAATGGTTTTGACAAGTGTCTAGTGACATTTGAAAATCTTGGTTATATTAGTATAGTCTGATATGAATTGATGATGTTTTTATATACATCTGAACGGATCATCACCTCACTTGATGAGGGGTCATTGAAATAATTTTTAGTATTACTAAATATGTCACATTTTGATTGTTCCTAATGTTAATCACTGCCTATTATGTTACATAATATTTACCTGTTTTCTACCTACTCGTATAATTATGACGTACGAGAGTAAACAAGGGTCTGTTTGTCGTTGATCATAGAACTTATTGCACATTTTTCATTTACTAAACTTCCCAAAGTTCAAGCCACGTTTAGCGATTAAGGTTTATGAAACCGACTATGTTAAAATGTTGCTTGTAGCGAATTATTATAAACAGCTTAGTTTGACCAAAAGACTTTTTTATCTCAATTCTGAAATGCGAGAGACAACTTTTATGCTTTCATTCTTCTCAATAGTATTTTATTCTGAACTTTGAAGTGATTGTGACTGCCATAGTTGAAACTAGCCTCAAGATGCTTCTGTAAGTATCTTTGAAGAACATTTCATGAATATCATCGAGAAATAACTTAATAGATAACGGTTGTTAATGCATCGGTCATAAATTAAACGGCCATTATATACTAAGTAGCCAGGATGAAACATTGAATATTCATGTCCGTGGATTCAGTATGTACTTTTTATACATAGTACTTGTACTTATAGACATATAATTCACAGAATGAATTAAAAAAATGTATGATGATTCCGAAACGGCATTCTGCCAAAACTTTATAAATGTTTCGATATTCTTTCTTTTGTTTATATAATGCAAATGAACCATTGTTTATTGAGTTTTCTGGAATATCAAAAGTAAGATTGGGATATCGCTAGGAATATTCGAAAGTAGGGTTCATCTTGAAGATATGGATCTAAATCACTCTATATAAAGATAAAGCGGACCAAATCTACAGAATAGAGGCGTCAGTCTAATTGCAATATTTCATAATAATTTCACTTATCTATAGATAAAATATTGCATTTTACATAATTGATTGTTATGACATAGTCTTCTATAATCCTAAAAACATCCTCCAATCTTAACTCTGAAGTTCATTAGAACATCAATTTTTGATTACCAAAATGACCAATGAAAACTTTTTTTTTGATTCGAAGTGAAGTTAAAATTTATAAAAAATTTCACATTCCAAGAACGAATTGGTGGTTTCCTATTTAATCAAATGGATGAAGTAATATGCAAGCATAATCAAACATTTCAAATCTGGCTCGAATATAAATTGATAATGATAATTTCAATTAATAGCTGAGAAAGTGTTCGATTTCAATAAACACAAATTTGAGCAATATTCGTTATCTTCAATGATGCAAACAATTTTATTTAATGAATTTATGATTAATGAATATTTATTTTACTAGTTGAGTGGAAATTTCAGAAACGAGAATGACTTTTTTTTTTTAAATATTCACTGTATTCAATTGGCTCAAAAATCAAGGTCAGGATGTGAAATTTACTTCAGATCACAAAGCCCAAGGATTCAGTGGGTTATGGAAAAAATACCAGCGTGGTTCAAACAGAACTGGCTGGTATATCAATCGCCAAAAAAAAATTACTAGGAAAGGAATTTTTGGCAAAAACATAACAATCTGCACTGATAGTAGACAAGCCGTATAATCCTTGAACAGACAACGTGTTAACTCAGTGTTAGTACTAGAGTGCCACCAAGATTTATCCAAAGCATCGGTAGATAATTACATTATCCTGAGGTGGGTTGAAGGGCATGATAGAAGTAAAGGTAATCGCATTGCCGACTATTTAGCCAAAGAACGGCTGGACTAAGAATTTTAGAACCCAGTGACACCTACGGCCTGATAACATCGACAATTGCGGAACTAGCCAAATGTCACACCCATGCTCAAACCCTGAAGAGATGGCATGGAATCAAAGAATTTAGTCTTGATAGGATAACCCTGGGCGACCTTGGGAAGCTGACGCCGAAAAAATATCTGGCGATAACCAGGAAAAACCTACGCTCAACAGTATGATTTCAGACTGGCCACTGTCAAATAAGGAAACTCCTCGACAATATGAGGCCATGCAGGAAGTGTGAACAGGAAGATGAAACTATCAGG
>WOGP01010637.1:0-10246 GCA_015342065.1 Leptinotarsa undecemlineata
AGATGGGGTACAACAAAAATTATTCCTTCTGAGCACGCACACATAAAACCATAAACATAGATCTCTCTGTCAATGGTAATGAGAAAAAACAACATTCAATTTCCTTGTGAATAATAAGAACCGTTTATATCGCTGTTCATTTATTTTTTGCACATAATTTCAAACGTTGTCAATTATAGGTATTCAGTCGGCAGGGTTCCCATAAATCATAATCAAAACAAAACTAATCAATTCCCTGCGAGTATGCAAATTGTATTGTAACTAAATCATTCGAATCTGAATTATTAATAATTAATTTGATATGTTGGCAGATTGTGGTACATATAGTTGGTAAATTAGCTTTCATATGAAACATATTTCTCGGAAATAACTCATTGGATGGTAATTAGTCTGAATGTGTCTGAAATCATCAAATCAAAAATATCTAAATGAGCTTCTTCTAATTTTATTGGAGGTTATAGAACTCTAGTATAAATGGGACAGTATTCAATCACTTCGTATATCCAAACAAAATTCCTGGTCGATCATGAATTTATTGGCTTACCCCTTCTTTATAATAAATATTTTACTGAACTGAAAAAGGACATGAAGTTGTAATGTTATTGAAGAAGAGAGTGCCTCATCGTATAATGTTATCAAAAATGCTGCTGATGAGGTAATAAGACAAAAGCCTTGTTCCGAAACTGCGAAGAACACCATTGAAGATAATAGTGTTCGATGTAAGTGACATTCTATATTAGTATTTTTTCGTACATATATCACATTGTGTACTTTTCCTATGAATGATAACTGTTTGAATTCCATAACAAATATTCATAGTTACATTGATGATACGATATCAAAATTAGAAGATTCTACTTTTGTGGGATAGTTTTCTTGAGGTACTTTGGAAAATATGTGTCAACCTCATCTGATTAACAGGTTTTGACAGATATGTGCGCATTTCGTTTGCACATACTGCACCATCATTTTCTTCAGTGTAATAAGGAATAATCACAATTCTGCTAGTGACAACAGATGTTGACATTGATCAATTTTGTGAAGTGTAAATTGAAGATTTTTTTTCTCAAGAAACTAATCAAATTGATTGCAATGGGTGGTAACCATTACAAATACAAATACAAATATGGCCTGACGTTTTCAAAATTAAAATAAATGGATCTACATATCATGTATTATGAAAATTGAGTAGTGATTCCATGTAATTGATTCAAATGTTTCATAGATCGAATTTTCAATTAGAATGTTACCGTCATACCGTCATTCCACCAGTTTTTCCCCTAAATTCATGTATATATCAATAAAGAGTATCACTAATATATAATACTTGAATGAATATATGATATCAAAATGATGTTTGTTATTATTTTCTATGACTGCTTGTTTGAATAGAGTTTCCCTAATTAGTCCAGTCATAACCACTTGAAACTGAATAACTTAGTGAATATCAACGATAAATGAAGCCTTCTGACAATTCTACGAGAAAAAAATATAGAGAGAAGACGAGAAAAATACGTAATATACGTTGAAGAGGGAAACCAGGACTTGCACACCGAGATATTTTTTTGGTCACTGCAATGAATATATACACTTCAAACAAGAGTATGTTGAATGATAAAATATGTTTACTTTTATTTAAAAAATGAAAACAATACAATTTTATTGTGTTCGTTTGAAAATATTTTTGTTGGAAGAAACTGCAGTAAAGTTAGTGACAAATAAAAGTGGTATAAGAACATAGTAAGTTTCATTTCTAATTTTTCTTGATCTCCTATCAAGTAGTAATGGCTACATCGATTAATTTACTTTGGTTTTCAAGTTTTGCCGGCTTCTTTAATAGGTTGAGAATTTTCAAATACGTCCTCGTAAATTCAGAAATGAAGCATTGTTTCGAAATTGATAGTTTTCTCATCAATAAATTCAACTCCAGCATCCCAACAAAGTATTCAATAATCCGTCTCACAACATTCACAAACTAAGTTCATTGTGCCCCAGGCACTTCCCACTTAAAACTGTCCCCTGTAGCTCCATTCACGTATCACATAAACATTTTAATGAAGTATGCCACTTCAGGTACAATACCAAAGTCTATTTTAATAGATGTAACATAACAGCAGTCGACACTGACACGTTCAGCTGCCAGGCAGGAAAAGGACAACTCGATCTGACTCGAAGGGATGAGAGGAAGACGACCATCTAGGCAATCGAGTTCTCCTGGAAATATTTGTTGTATTGAAAGTGTCAACCATTGTTTGGGCTCTATTGTATCGCCGTTAGATTTGTTGGAAAAAGCCGACGCAGTCAGTTGTGGCTATCCCGAGCTCGGAATTGTAATGCTGAGATTAACAGTGTAAGTTGGGATTGAAAGGAAGTGATTGTAGTGGTATTGGACACAAATGATTGTCATATTAACTGAAATTACACATAGAACAAGTGGATTTTCTGGTAGAAGTATATTTTTTGGAAAACAGTCATTAGTTATTTATGAGAAAAATCCCCTCAATAGAAATCGGATTCAACTGAAAACGTCATTTCTAAGCTTGTCAGTTCATTTGATTCAATTAATACTAGCGACTCACCCCGATTTCATAGTATGTAGCACAGATAGCACACCATATATTCCTACATTTTTCCTGTCATTATAAGTGATAATGATGATCTTTGATGAAATTCAGTCAAAACAACACAAACATATGTTCACAACTATCAGTTTCAGTTTTAAAATAGGTGAGCCCCTACCAAGAAACCACACAAAACACAAATGCGACGTTAACCTTCATAAAACCAACATAAAAGTGGATATAGTAAACTATCCTTGAAAGATAGAAATATGCCTCCGCGGACTTTTTTGTATACCTATGAAAGAAAAAGAATATATAGTGTATTGTTTTGTTCGGTACGGTAGTTATGTTCGGTAGTTTTTGAGTTTATAGCGTTCAGGCAGACACACAGACGCGGTAAAACTTACTGAAAGTCGGGTATGCTTGCTCTGAATCGTTAATAAACATATACCTAGGTTCTATGCTGTCATGAAAATTGAAATTACTGTGCTTGAAATAAACTTCTCACCCTGCTATAAAATGGAGTAAAGTTATTTTCTTACTACTATGATATGTTACACAGAAAATTGAACATCATGATACTTTATTTTAGAGTATAGATGAATGAAAAGAAAATATATTCACTAACCTCAATTCGTGAAACTGAAAATTGGTAGTTTGTGTACGAAATGGTTTTTATTTGTTTATAAATTTACTCTATGGTCATGAGTTAATTCAAAAACACAACCCTGAGTAATAGGTTACATGTGAAAATTAGTCAAATACAATGTAATTTTGAATCTTTTGTGGGTTGGTCTAGGCGTTTTTGGCAGTATAGTAGAGTAGGTGAGTATAACTTGGGTACTACCTGAAGTGCGGTATCTTGTTTTCAGGCGAGTTTGGATCTGAATCCCTGACTCTTTCATATCATACATTGTCTGAAAAAGAAAAATCTGTATGTTGGTGTGGGGCGCGGCTGAGATTTCTCTCGCCGCCTGGGGTACCCCTCTTGGTGGGGTGATTTCCTGGTGAATGACATTCTTCACCTTCATTTTCGAAGTTTTGGGAACTTGTTTGTGGCTAGGGCATCTTCGTTTTCAGGGTTGCTAGCCATGAAATGCTGGTCCTCTGCATTAGGGTGTATTTAGTTGTATCCGCAGGTTCTTTTCTGCTTGAGTTCTGGTCTTCTTTTTCGCATAAATATATGCGTAGACACGAGTTCCTGAGGTGAAACTTCGTAGTCTAATAGCTTAGATAGCATTACTAGTACCATGCCTCTCTTTCCATTACTAGCATTGAATACAGAAGTATCAATGATAGCGTCCATCTTAGGATGTTATTACTCCGAATGCTCGAGAACAACTCAATAAATGTTAATAATCAATGTCAATGTAATGTAATTAATGTGTATCAATACTACCTGTAGTGTTTTGATCCATTCTGAATATGGGTTCAACTGATTCTAAAAAAATATATTTGTCATATGAGACAAAATGATAGCACATGAGGATACACCTCTCATACGATGTCTTATAAAAAATAAGGGCGTAGTAATGATGATATCAATTTTTGAAGAGAAAATCATTGAGGAAACCCAATATTATATCATTACGAAATGAACTGAAATATTCATTCAAATTAATGAAATATTCGTTGGAAACACACACCGATGAGTAGATGGTGGTCGAAATAACATCCCGCGAATTGCTGAAACATTGAGGGGAGACGCTTTTTATTTATATCCGGCACGTGTCGATTTGAGTGATGTCTCGAATCTAGGAGCACGTGACGTTATAGTCAACTATTTTTCATAAATTATTGATGGTGAACTTGTTTGAGTGAAAAATTGACGTGATTAATATTATTTCGAAACATCACAAGTTAAGTTTTCGTATGACAGAGAAACTATTTTCGACAAAATTATGAACCTATTTCAGTTGGAATATTTTCACATGTATATTCAACTGATATCATGAACTCAACAACATATTTATTTGCGAAATTCATTTATATCAGTAACAACGAAAAATTTAAGTTTCATTTTGAATATCAAATACCATTCCATGTTCACGAGAAAATACATAATTTTTCAATTATTATCTATTTTTGTAAATTTGAAAATTGACTCAAGAGAAAATATCACAAAGATTAAAATTCAGAAGAAAATTTTGCAAATTGAATTAACTATTGAAAAATTTCACGCAATTAACGTTTCCATTTATTTTCTTCATGGGTGACTTGAAGTTGAGTTGATGTATCCATTCACCAACCGAAGAAGTTTCAAGAATACTTCGGAAATAATATCTATTAATATCGTTGTTCAGTTCATTTCAGAATTTTTGTTTATCACTAGTTTTCAATTTGCTACCCTGTACATTATTAATTGCTTTTACCAAACTATACCTATTTTGAATAAAATGAATCAAAATATGTTTTTCGAATACCTTTTTGTTATCTAAGTAATATTCCGCACAAATTCCAAAAACAAATGGAAAATAAATTAACTCAACAACAATTTAATGAATGGCGATATTAAATTAAATTACACAGATAAAAGTGAACCAGTATTCCATACGAATCTGTTTATAATCGAACAGTTGTTGTATGCTTATTACACGCCTCACTAAGTGATAAGCAAACATGCACAGTGGTGTTTCCGATCATAATTGCATTGTAATATATCCAAAGTCACACGTAACACTGATAAGTTCTTAATTTATAGAGATAAAAGATGAAGCAGATTTATGACATAAAGAACCAACGAGCTGGTGCGATTGACAAGAAATTATAATTGACAATTCCAATATAGAAATTCAAAACCCGTCTATATAAACCGTATCTAAAGACTGTATCAAGGCGATATACGTCTATATCTATAGCTTTCAGATACGGTTTGATCTCTATCAGAGTATTGGTATATACATGGGATACTTCTTCTCCGCTTGTGGTTTTGTTCACGAGATGGAACAAACTTTGTCTTAGACGAAAATTTCATACATGAATCCAAGCCGCGTTGAAATCAAGCAAGTCCCAGGTACTTTTTTGTTCGGGTCGGTTCTTTCCTGCACTGATTAGTGGTAATGCCGCGAAACTGGTCTATAGGTGATCTATTCGAAGTAATTTAGTATGGTCCTGCTGCTGGATGACGAGAAACATCTGCGAGAATAACCTCGGTGAGGTATCTTTCATGAACCTCTGTCGGATATAGTTCAATATCCAGCGTGGTATTAGCCAGGAAAATCATTGTTTTCGGTAGGCATTTACCAGAACTTATGTAGTAGGTGGTCGGCAGGGATGTATATTTTGAGATTTCATTTCGATACTTGATGAAAATCCATAGTTTATCCTAGTACCACTTTGTTGTGAGATTTCCACGTTTTTGTATAGTGAAACACTTGATGCGGTTTTCTGAACTGTATAGTGAAAAATCTCATAATAAAGAGTTATTTGAATACCATTTTTCAGTCTTAGTATCAAGTGACTTGTCCACAATGGCTTGTTTCAACTGGAATTCACTTTATAATAAAAATGATATAGAATTCATGTGAGTTATAATGACGAAATTATTTTGAGAATTATTAAAATGTCATTCATGATTCACCAATGATGTGACAATAACCATATCGGAATATAAAATGTGTTTTATTTTTTCCAGCGAAATTTTATTTTTGAATTTTGTTTGAATGATAAATAACGAAAATGTTAAAGTTACACGGGGCTAGAATATATTTCACTCAAATGATCTGTTGGTATACTTTGAACAATTAATTGTCGAAAGCTATATAGAGTAATGAAGACTTATTTTACATTACCCCGACCGAATACCAATAAATGGGTCGTTTGTAGAATAGGGTGTTGACTGTGGAAGTACTCTAGTCTCAACTTATTTGTGTTCAAAGATAGACTCAAAAGGGTTCTTTAAACCCAAAAAAAACGATCAATTTGGAAATCAGACTCCAATATTAATTCAATTGAAAAGCATATATTCAATGAAAACATCACTTATGCCGCTGAAAAAAAAGATAAAATGACTTATTTCTCCAATATGGAATGAAAGAAGAAATCTAAAGAAAAGGAATAGTAAGCATACGAATTTCAACTTCATCCCTCACAGTGATTATTTCATTATTTTGAAATATATGTGGCATAATTGGGGTTTTGGGGATGCTAAATCTGACTATGAAATCTATTTTGAAACCAACACCACTATAATTTAAAAAAAAACATGAAACAATACGACATTGCTAAACTAATATTTTTCACAAATGGAATTATGTTATTTTGGTACGTACAGCAACTCTCCAAATCTTATCTTCAACAAGAAAAATGTGGGAGTATTGTCATTAAAATAGTACACCTTGTATGTAACCGAATATCAGAGTACATCTGATCAGGATGTTACTAGTTGGGAAAACTTCAATCGAAAGCTTTTCATCAATGATCCTTATACATTTATCTGTTAGTCAACACCAATTAACGAACTTTTATTCAATCTTGCTCCAAATTCTTAATGTCTTCCTGATATCGCGGAAGTTAATTGGTATTCAAAACCTAACAAAACCAAGTATTTTGCGATGAAAAGTTAAATTGTATAGAAACAAAAAGCGCAGAACATAAACAACTGAAGAACAGTTCCATGGTATTATCACAAAAGCTGTTGCGGTGCCACAAAAGCCTCGAGCCGTTCGGGCGTGCTTGAAAGCTTAGCGCAGTAAAGCGAGTGGCGCATTAAGCTTGTTCATTGAGCTTCAGATTATAGCTTCTTGTCCTATGGCGGGTCGTGGCCAACATTGCTGCACTTTTATATTTCCTTTACGAGCGGCCATCTTACGTTGGAGCTTTTATCGAGCTGGCAGTGTGATTAAACTGATTTCGCTATAGCTTTCTGTAAAACGCTTTGGAGAATGGTAACTGTTAGTTGTTACTGCTGAAGGCAGTTACTTCTTATTTTATTTATTTTTATTTTCATGTTGGAGATGTCAACGAAGGTAAAAGATATTCTGAATGAGTAATTAGTTTGAAGAAATAATATAGTTTTTGCTTAGAATCTTGTTTTACTAACAATACTCACAGTCACCCATGAGATCTTGAAAGTTCGTCTTCAGCATCCACATATACATATATTTTTGTTGAATTTACATAGGCTGTCTGTCCATACAACTGTCAGTTTTTTGACATAATGGGTGCAATGCTATTACATGCATCTCTCATTTTTAACGTCGAAAAAACTTCATCTTCCATGAATCACTATATAAAAAATGTGAAACAGTAAGGTTTAGGGATCGAGCTGGCTAGGCAATCCATTTTGTTGAGAATATTGCATCTGACTGTTCCTTTACTATTGCTGTATAATGAGACACCGTCTTGTTTATATGTAGTTCATCTAAATAGCCATCAAACTCATCGGATAAAAAATAAAGATACAGTTTTCCATTCAAATACTCGTAATAGCCAGGACGTAGTACGTTTCTAGAATTCACAGCCAAACATTTATTACAAACCTCTCATGAAAATTAGTTTACCTGAATATGTAAATGTTCTTTTGTATTAATCTACCCATGATTAATGTTTCTGTTAAACCAACCATAGTTGGTGAATTTTGATTCGTCTATCCATATTAGTTTTCACAAACATTTCCAACTTCCCTATTTCTACGTCATAAACATTCAAATCCATTTAACCACTACGATTTAACAGCATCTGAGCGATCATATTGAAGAGAAATCTATTTCTTTTGAATAATAACTATGCTATTCATGACCAGCACCAGTGGATTGTTTTCTTATTCAGTAATTCGCAAAACATTGACCAAAGTATTGAAATATGAAAATCATTTTCGAACAGAAAGGGATATATTTTGGGGAAAGGATAATGTTTGGAAGATAACCACATTTTCAGTAGCCAAAACCTTTCATAAAAATTAAAACCAATTATTGAACAAAGCACCTGATCTATCAAAAGTCCCCTTCTCGTGAATATTTTATAGCTTCAATACTATCAACCAACAAGTACCCATCTACTTTCTGGAAGATATTTATTTGGAAGGCAATTTGGGAATAAATTCATCGAAACTTGCTATCACCTAGACAAACATCGCAATTATTCGATTTTTGTTTATGGTTTCAAGTAAATAATGTTCAGGAAAACAACAATGTCAAAAAAATATATTTCATTGAGTGGAATAATATATAAAATGTTTTTATTAGATGGCAATTATCAAATGGAAATTAGAATTAAAATGATGGAAAATGAAGTGGATATAACTCAACAAGTTTCTATTTACCAAAAAGAAGAGAATAAAATTCCGCGAAACAAATGAAAATTCATTCAACAATCGTCACGTTCTTCTGATTCCACATATTTCCAAAGGCTGAAGTCGAAATATATATTCAAATGTCAATTTGCATCGCAAACACAACCGAAAAAATTCCCTTTGTAAAGGCATTAATCATAACATCAATGAGCTACTTTATAAACAAACGCGAAACCCGCAACTCAAACTAATAAGTCTCATTGCAAATTAGATTACAGGATCCAGAGCTTTGTGCTTTGGTAATCCACCAGCAGAAAGCTTTGCGGCCCAAGTGAAATCTTGACATCTCTCCTTTGGCGCGTTCGATTCCGAAGAGGAGGAACGAGCTGGTCGATCCGTCACTACGGCCACTTAACTGCGGCTTCCTGTGTTCCTGTAATTGTTCCGCAAATTATATTTGTGGATAGAACTATAAGCACTCCGTGAGGCAAATATGGTTATTGCTGACGTGAGCGGGGTGTGCTTTTGATGGAGATGAGAAAGTTCCCTTGTAATTTGATGGTCCGATTTGATACACATCACAACAAGGATGTGGAGAAAAAATTAATTTCGTAGTTACTTGATATATAATTAAGAATTGGGTGTGTATTCAATATTATTTATTGAAGTCGAAGATGATGATACGATTGAAATTGGCTCCAGATGTATCTTTTGTTTCCCCAACAAGGAGAGCTAGGAATTATTTTTTTCGCTATGGTAGTAATCAGACAACTTGAGTGACTTAAGCCGTCAAAAATGGTATGTAGACATCACACATATCATAAAACTTTTTGGACTCATACTTTTCCAACTGTTCACGAAAAATTTGGGAAAGCTTTTTTCCACGAAAGCTAATCCAATATCACTTTTTCAATTCATTATCTTTCTTGTTAAAGAGTTTGTTCAAATTATTTTTTTACACACCAGATTTGCACGAAACAATCAATAACGTATTGAATTTTCACCAAATTGTTTTCATGAGAAGATAATTGTACCCAATTTTAATTCTGAACAAGCATATGTTCATCGACTTTACTAGTGTTTTTCCTCTTTTTCAAGTAATATATCAAGAGATCATTAATGTTTTTGTAGCTCTTAGTATGAAACCCCACTTTCTGTTAGTACCTTTTAAATACTTATATGCATTTTTTACAATTATAAATTAGCTTCAGAAGAGTTTCTGAGTTAAACCGATAAGGTCTCGATTGCTTGAACAGTTCCAAACTACTACTATACAAATGAAAATAAGCCCAACTCATTCTTAGTGGGAATTTTCAGATGTTTTGAAAATGATGCAATGACCGAAACTGGTCAACAAATATGAAACTATCGTGGAAATGAGACAAACGTGTGTTTTTATAGTGAATCCTCAGTGCGTGTTCAGAACGTTTTGAAGTGAACAACTTCAAAACTG
>WOGP01010638.1:0-10246 GCA_015342065.1 Leptinotarsa undecemlineata
TATTTCATATTGTAACGAGTCATTTTAACGATTTCGAAATGAAAATGTAACAAAACTAGCACCCTCTATAGCAACAAATTATAACTATATTAGAAAATGCCTGTGAAGAATTGGCAACATTTAAAGTAAGTGATAAATTTGAAGATTATTATACAGTGATACTAAACACAAGAACAAAATTTCTATTCCAAAAATAGTGTGCCATAATAACTATCCATGAAAATAACTATAAAATGTTCATAATAAAATTTTCTCTATAACGTAGAAATTCTATAATCATAGTCATGGATAGTTTCAATATTATACATACATAAGAACAGCAATTCAAGTACCTGAATAACTATAATCAACTGAGATGACTAAATTAGTCTCATAGAGCCTTTTCCAATCTTGGTTAACATAATTCTAGCGAACACGAATAGACTGACTATATACAGGGTGCCAGTATACTCAGATATCGCATACAACGAGAAAGTTAACTAGTATGCCAAACATGGATTATCAACTCTATTTATAGGCCCTAAACCAGTTGTGATGGTACCAAAGTATTTGTTACGGAATCAGATTGGAAAACGTTTCTATGAAAAACATAGCGAGTACTGGAAAAACATACTGCTTCAACAAAACAGAGACCGGCTCAGAATGATTGCAGGGCTACTTACTTCACCAGGAGGAGAAAATTGAACTATCTAACGCCACTTTTCTACAATAGTGAGGTTATTCCATTTGGAACAGAGGTGAAATATCTTGAGTGTTCTTGGACAAAAAACGCACCTTAACCGCTCCCTTAAGAAATTTTTCCACAAAACCACATTGTCCCTATGGACATGTCAAAGGATTTCTTGTAAAACTTGGGGTTTAGGTCCCAAACAAATCCATTGGATTTATCTGTTAATTGTCAGACCGAGAGAAGGAAATATTAAGAGCAAATAGTTGTTGGTTCACAGATAGATCAAAAAAACCTTTCGGTTCTGGTGCAGGTGTTTTCAGTCGCAGACCCAGGACAGAGTTATCTACCTGCCTAGAAACCTATGCGACTGTATTTCAAGCTGAAATTTACGATATCGAATTGTGTGCGGAGAAATTGGATGAATCCAACCTCATTCAAAAGTCAATAAAAATATTCTCGGACAGTCAAGCGGCCTTGGAAGCTCTTGGATCCCACCGAGCAACGTCTAAAATGGTGGCAAACTGCCAAAAAAGACTCCTCGATAGGAAGACTAAACATATTGTGTATGGTCTGGATTCCTCGCCAAACTGGCCTGGAAGGCAATGCAGCTGCTGACTCTCTTGCAAAGGAGGGTGCTGCAAGCGGCTTCATTGGACCATAACCTGTCATTGGCATTGTTTTGGGTTTTGTCAAACAAACACTTGACACCTGCATGGTAAGAAGAGTTATGGACTTCTGTCAGAATCTTCCTGGATTGGCTCACTCCAAGGGCGTTTATTCACCCTTCGAAGCTTGATTCCAAATAGTTGTTGGACTACAGTACGGATGAACTAGGATGTCTAACAGGCCTTCTTACAGGTCACTGTCATTTGAATCATGACATGCAGAGACTTGGACTGTTGGAAGACAGTGTGTGTCACCTTTGTCTGAAAAATGATGAAACTGCAGAGCATATACTTCGTGCCTGCCCCGCTGGGGACCAAATCAGGTTCTTTGAGTTTGGCAGATCCGTACTCTCACCATCTGACCTGAAAGACCACTCACCATACAAACTAATCGGCTTAGTTAAGAAGCTGAGTTGATTTGGCCGAGAGTGAATAGGTCTGTGCCACAATAAACACTTGTGGGTTACGGTGGAGGGTCGAATAGACCCACTCACTATAGACCTACCTACCTACCTACCCAAATATAGAATTTCATACCTCCTATGAGAAGAAATACGCGTAATTACATATCGTTCCTACATTCCATTTCAAAATGACATGTATACATTTTTTGTGTTCATACGTTGTGAAATTTTTGTTTTAAACCGATTCGCAATTACGCAATTGTTTATGTTTCCATTTATTCCTTGATAAACTTTTGTCAAATGAATTTTCATCTATCTTCGACTGACCTGTGTTTGCGTTACTGTTCAAATTTGCAAGAATCACTCTAAGGTTCCGAGGAATAGGTTCCGAGGTTTATTTTAGACAATTGAAAATATTGCTAAACATTGATTATACGAGTATTATCATTTTATACAAATCAAAATGAGTGAAGTGAAACCCTCCAACCTAGTACGAAGTAGATAAACAGTCTGACGATTATCAAGCTACATTTTATCTCGACCGAATAATTCTTAATTTGTCAAACAATTATACGTTTGCCTGGAGGACCGCTTTCTCGCTGTATTTCATCCAGTAAACCCTAGAGACAAATCTTCCAGGCTTGACATAATGAGTATGCAAAATTTTATCTCATCAAAAAGGTAATGAAGCAAATATTGAGCTCCAGCGAAACAAAACACTAAACTCGCAATAATTAAACGAAACATATTTCTAGTTCTCCAAAGAACGCTTAAAGCGGATAAATGAACAATAGTTGCTCTAACTTCAGTTTACGTCACAATAAATCCCCTCAGAAACTTGGCAGAACGCTAAGGAAATTCAGGTATAATTCCTATTGGTCTTATTATTCTCTCATCTCACGTTTTTATGGAACTACTAAAATACTAGTTACGCCACTGCAGATGAGGAACCACTGCATAATTTAATGCGTCGAGAGAGTTTTTAACCCCTTGAAAATTTGTTTGGCTATCTACACTAGATAAACGAGGGAAGACGCATAAATTGTGTACATGAATTTTAGTGAAGACCAACATTTCTCTTTGTTTGAAAATGGTTGAAGAATCTGTTTTGAAAATCTGTTTTTCCGTTAATCAGCTGTTACATGTTCCATGTTCGAACTTTCATTGTCTAAAATGATGTCGTGAGGTTCGAAATCTATTTAAATGCAAATATAATGAAATTGAATCAAATGTTGAAATTCGTGGAAATTCTGAAATTACGCAAGAACGCTAATTTGTAGAGAAATTAAAATATTGTGACCTGCATGAGGATGAATCGATAATGGGTTGAACAATAAACTCAACTGTATACTTAGATCCACTGATTTTGAGTATCTTCAATAATTTTAGTATTAATTTCAATTCATGTCATTCATTCTTCCATAAATTACGAACCTGCTGATACCATTTTAGACCAAGTAAGTCCAAACTTGAAATATTGTAATCAGGTATGGATTGCTTAAATTCAGGGAATAGGTAGATAGGTAAGTTTTTTGTCTTAGGTTTGTAGTCTTACATTGCCACGGGCTATGTAAATAATAGTACCACTCATGATACTGCCACTCCCAAACCGAATGACATCCTAACGATGACTTCATCGTGAGATATGTGTTTCTGTGCCGAAAGGAACTGACATTTTTATAACATCAGATGAAAAGTGTGATCCTTACAGTTCTCCAACTCACAAACCTAGGAAGTTAGATGGTTCAGCCAAGAAGATACCGAGTCACCTCTTGAAGAATAGATCACCTCATGAATCTACCTTACACCAAATACTGGAGTAGCAGAAGCTGCAGAAGGAGAGCAAATCAACTTTTCCTGAGTAGGTCAGCACATGCTCATGCTGCTCATAATTCACTAAAACCAGAGCCTGAAAGGTTTGTTTGATAGTAATTGACAAAGTTTCATGATGAATTTAATTAGTTCGGACTGTTGTGTATCTCTAAGCTAGCTTGGCCGAATACATTCTTAGACGTTTTGGTGAAGAGGACCGACACTATGTGGGAAACATCTGTATACCGAAAACCCACTCACACGGGTCAGTATCTGAACCACGTATCCAACCACCATCAATTGACTAAAAGAGGAATCATCAAAACTCTATTAGACCTTGCTTTCGGAAATTGTAATACGAAAGAAGCTCTCAAGAAGAAACTAGACATCTTCAAAAATGATCTTCGACGGAATGGCTACTCCAAAGCGATAGTGGAACAGACTTTTGCTAAAAGATAGCAGGAGCCCCGAAAGGAAGAGAAGCCGTCACAACCATTGGATTACATCAGAGGATTATCGGAAAATATACGAAGAATTGGATCCAAGTACAGGATGAGAACCTGCTTCATATCCGGAAACACTATCCGTAGCAGCCTTACGAAAACCAGGCCGCCTCACGAAAACCAGGCCGCCTAACAAGAACTGCGATTCCAAGAATTGCATTTACCGGATACCCCGTGAGTGCGAAAAATTCTATATCGGTGAAACTAAGAGGCCATTAAATGTTCTTATTGCCGAGTACAGAAAACACACACAGCGAGGGGAAACCAGCAAATCAGAAATAACAGAGCACGTTTGGACCCATCAACATAACATCGAATGGTCCTAAGCTGAGATCATTCACAAAGAGGAACATTGGTTTAGGTGTGAATTCTAAGAAGCCGCATACATGTTATCCCACAATGTATTCGGCCAAGCTAGCGTAGAGATACACAACATATGGAAACCTATAATCAAACGAAAAATGGCCAACTCCCGCCAAACGGTCATCTCCCACTAAACCAGTGAAGCGGAAAAAGTAGAAGCAGTGAAAGTACTCAAATGACCTATAAATAGTCAGCTCACGGAGGAATCGGTCCAGTCATCACCCGAAGACGACTGTGGATACTAACAATCGAAACATCGTGAATCACCTTGGCTTGGAATTTCTTAACTTTTTAATTTTATTTTATTAATTTTTTGTTCAATTTTACTTGTATTTTATTTTACTATCATTTCATTTCAGGTTTTTTTCTTAATATACTTGTTTTTTTCAGCTATTCATTTTTACTTTTCTTGTTTAATTTATCATTCTTCTTCTTTTAGTTATTTCAGGGATTTCAAATCATTTTATATAATGTCAGACAATGGGAGTCCGAACTAATGAAATTCATCAGAGTCTGAAAACTCTACTTGGCTGAATCTAATGCATCGACAGGTACTCGTACCCCATGGAAAGGTCGACACAGCTATTGAGGTGGGAATATTGCACATTGAACATTCAACAACCTTAATATAAACCAGTCCACTGAAATCTATCTAGATGTCCACTATGGCTGCGTAGAGGTGTTTCCAGAAAGTGATTCAGAACTGCAGATTCAAGCCTGGGAAAATGAAAAGAGCCTGCCTTGGTTGATGGGTACAGTCAGTAATCTGTAGCCATAGGAACTAATTTTCCTAAAATGTATTACTGGAGACCCACCCAAACAAAACAAATTGGTCACTTACCTGACGAAGGTAGTCGCGAACTGACCGACGATGAGGTTCTCACAAGATAGAGTTGAATGTATTTCAGTCTGTGGACTTTGAAGGTGATTGGTCCTCATAAAGAAAATAAGAACCCAGTTGACTCACTCACAATGGAGACACCTTAGCTATTCTGGTTTGATATTAGATGAACACATTTGATTGAGCTATAAACTTGTGAAAAAGAGATAGTAGCACGATTTGAGGACGTCGAAGGTGACATCAGAATTGACCACAATAAAAACCTGGGAGATTTATTATCTGCTTCGATTGGGTAACCCCTGACGGTCGATTAACTAATTTCGATCCTCCTCCGTTTGTACGGAGCACAATAGAACTCTGTTGTGATGGTTTGGCCCAGTTGCAGAAAGTTATAGTTAATCACACCAACCGCTGACAACCACATAGTAATTACCTATGGTCTTTCTTGATGAATTTTCGCCTTTGGGAAATGCCTGGGTGGCTCATAGGTCTCCAACTACTGTTCTGAAAGTCTCCTGTTGTAATAGATGTAATACAAAATCAATAAAGTGGTTTTGAAATAATTTATTTGTCGATGTTCCCTTGAGTCCTTGAGAGATCATTGAACAATTTAAATTACTACTTATTTCCGTATAGAATGAACTCAAGAAAAAAATTATGGTCTCACCCTCGTAGGTTGAATTCAACCGGTTCAACACTCGAAATTTGTAAGCTTATAAGTACTGGGGACACGCGCGTGCTTTGTAATAAAACAGTTTAGAAGTGATAACGTAACTTTTCAGCAGAGGCGAGAAATCACGTAAAACACATTTTTTCCACTAAGCGGATCGAGCTGTTTTCCGAAATGAGGTGATGTCAGCCCTCGCGGATTGAAGGGCTATTACAAACGTTTGTCATATGTTTCTCCCGATATTGCTTTTTGATGAGAACCAGAATGTGATGCGACATTTCCATTAACGGTCATACAATACATTTTGCTTTTTTTGGCGGATGAATTTATGAGCACTATTTTTTAAAATAATGTAAACTTCGCAAGGTTGATGGCGCTTGTTTGGTTCACCTGACTTTTTCTGAAATTTGCTTTGAAAATGGTGTTGATTCATCCTTGCCTTGTCGAGAGGGTCCCTAAAAACACTTTGAAAATACCTCATCTGGGGTATTTTTTTAAAGAAAGCAGACCGCTTCGTATTTGTTCGGGAAACTATCAGTTATTCAACTATGATCACTCTGTATTGGAATCTACACAGAATCTGTAAAAAAATCTTTTTTCCGAAAACCAGCTGTCGCACCCCTACGAACGACAACTCTCAAAAGTGGAAACTTGCGCGAGCTAAGCATTAACGAGGTCTTATCATTTAACGTGTGATTCCCAGCACGGGTTGGACGATAGGAAGTGACAATCTATAGTTCGGCCTTGCGGTTCGACCCACCGGTTTACACAGCAGTTGATTGAATGACTGGAGCAAACCAACCAGGTCAACCAAAACGGTTCCGTCCTGGAATGTAATATTATTCATTTCATCAAGACTACGAGCAGAACTAAACATGTTGAATGCCAAAACTACAAGAATTTAAACAAAAGTAGGAAAAATATGACACTTATTGAAAACTCTATCTTTATCGCTACTAATATTATAAATGCGAATGAAAGTTTTTTTGTTATGGTTTCACGCGAAAACTACTCAACCGATTATACTGAAATTTTGTACACATGTTCTTGGAGGTGTTAGAAGTAACAGACAATACTTTTAATAAAAAATATTTTTTATTTAAGATAAAAAATTGCATGTCAAAAAAACTAAAAATCTAGTTACTTTGTTGGTTACATTAAGTTAGTTTAGGTTATGTTGGGTTATGTTATGTTAGGTTAGCTTAGATTAGATTAGGTTAGGTTAGGTAATGATTTTCAAAAATTGATAATCCCACCCAAGCATTAAAATAGAGTTCTCATATTGATTCATTTCTATTGGACTACACTTATTCAATGGCATAAATCCGGGCGAAGCCGCGGGTAAAAGCTAGTAGAAAATATATGAAAAGTAGGGTCATTACTACTTTTTGATCATATATTCAAAAAATACTTCATTGTGAGATTTTCACTGAACGGTTTACAATACCTTCTCCAGACGTGTCTTCACTCACAAGATCATGGTTACTACATAGTGATCAGCGGCTGGTGTGGTTCACTATAACTTTTTGCAACAGGGACAAATCATCACAGCAGAGCCCTATTGTGACGAAATCGACGAAATATAACCTGAAAATTGGCGGATTGGCTATCGTTGCTCATCTTTCACTGCCGAAACCACTGTGCGAGTGCATTGACTTGGGATATGGTGGTTGAGCAAACCGGCCACCGGATACGTGCTTCCACGTAGCCCCGCTGGATACAGGAATGACAAAATCACTTGTGGTTCTGTTATTCTCTAACTGAATGGCATCCCAACGATGGCTTACTTCGTGCCGAAAGGATGAATGACGCAGAACCCATCAGCTGTCGCTACGGAACCTTCGAGATACCGGGCGCCCTCTCGTCGTAGCATCGCCTTGTCACGGTTATGCGGGGCTCTGTCGTGATTGACCTTCTTTCTCTAGCTACTCGTGGGACTTTTATGGACAGAGTGAACTTGAAAATTCTCTCTGACGTTGAGTCTACAGAGGAGATGGATAACTAGCTTACGACTCCAACTGTCTCCCTGTAAATTTAGATCAGGAGCGAGTCTACAGAAGAGATGGATGTCGAGTTTACGACTCCAACTGAACTCCCTGTAAATTTAGATCACGAGCGAGAGATTGTCAACTCTCCAACTCCTGATCCAATATCTAAATCTTAAGAGAATGTTTGGAGGTGCAGCCAGGAAACGACTGAGTCTTCTCATATGGAAAGGTTGTCACAGGTATCAAAATGGGAATCTTCCACCTTGACTATCCGATTGCCTCAATTATGATGAAACAGCAGAGCATATACTTTGTGCCCTGCTAGGTTTCTAGAGTTCGGCAGAGCCGTACTCTGACCATTTGACTCGAAAGACCACTCACCATACAAACTAATCGGTTTCGTTGAGAAGCTGAGTTTATTTGGTCGAGTGTGGATAGGTGTGAGTCACAATAAACCCTTGCGGGTGTAGGGTCGAATAGGCACACTCACTTTGGACCTAACCTAACTTGAAAATTGTACCAGCAGCTGCACGGGTCACGGCAACTCCCGCCTACACGTTTCAATCAATCAATCAATATAAAAATATCTTATTAAAACACTGTTTCTATGAAGTGAGAGAGTATTTGGAAGCACCACCTTTCACGTCATCAAAGCACAATTAATCTCTTTGTTTGTTAGTCAATTATGTTAGGCTTTCTCGTACTTTATTACATTAAACTTGATCGAAAATAGTCATTTTGTGATTTCTAAAAAAAAATTAATTTTCAAAATATATAGGTACATCAAATTATTTATAGATATGTGTATATACACCTTTTTGTAATGACCTGCTACAAATGTAATGTAACGTAGTCAAATAAACTTCACTTCACTTCACTCCATTGGAAGAAAAAATTGAAGCGACGCGTAATTTTCACTTGACCGAAAGGATTTTCAATGAACGTTTTCCGAATCGTACTATATGAAGAAAATAGTTGAGGGAACTTGAATCCAAATTCACAACTACCGGTAGTGTACATAACAAAAAGCCCCCAAGTCATCAGTCCATTTAGGAAGAACAGCAAGTGCAAATAATTGGTGAGATGGTAGTAAATCCTAAACAGTACCTACTTATTCCGTCGCGAATATTTGTGAGGTGTATCTTTCTACTGTGTGGAGACTTTTGAAGAGGAATAGGTATCATACATACAAAATTAAACTGGTACACCAATCAACTGAAGAACAGAATTCTGCGATATCATGACGGAAACCATTGCAAGGCATCCTATCTATATCCACAATATTTTTTTTAGTGACGATTGTACATTTTTTCAAACGGCAATGTTCAGAGACAAAATTGCCGTTATTGAAGTGACACCAACCCTCACGTTTTCGGTGAAAAACATACCCAATATTCAGAAAAAATTAACGTGAGAGCAGAAATATTGGGAAACCATATTGTAGGACTGGTATTTATTGATCAAAATTCAACAGAGGAACTATATTTGAATATGCTGGAAACTACTGTTGACCCTCTCGTCACTGAAATCGTCGAAGCGAATGGATGTTGGATTCCAACAAGATGGATCACCACCACATCACTTCAGGTAAGTAAGAAACTATTTGGATACTAGTTTTCCCGGTCGTTGGATTGGCCGTCGAGGTCCCACAGAATGGCCATCCCGCTCGCCAGATTTGACACCTTTGGACTTTTTTTATGGGGCCATTTGAAGCAAAAGGTGTACGAAAGTGAACCTGTTTCAATATTAGATATACGGCAGAGAATAATAAATATTTGTAGAGATATTGACGTTAGTGTGATCGAAAATGTTCGGCGTGAAATATCAGATGAGCTATTCATATGTCAAGAAGTTCAAGGCTACCATTTCGAGCTCTTCTGAACTAACCTCAAGCTTATTACCTCATATTATGCACAATGGGTCATATGTGGCCTAAGTGCTGTGAGCCTACACTCGCCCTCCCCACTTTACAGATACAGATGGAAAATATTACAAGCGGTTAACTTCACTTTTGGAAAACAAGATGGAAAGAGGATGTTAATAAAAAAATCGAAGATTTTATAATGGAGAAAAAACTATTTAAGAGAAATAAAAAAGCCAGAACACTGGATATATCTATTTTTTATTTGGATGAAGCATGGATCAATGAGGGTCATACCCTCTCGAAGGTTTGGCAACCCTAAATTATGTCTCTCTCTATAGCCACACTTTTCTACTTACTGAAAATAGCTCCAAAGTCGAAGCCGAAACGTCGAAATATGCAAAACTTTGAGGTCGGCTCAACCCGAAATTCAGATGTTAAAATTTCTAACTGCCGAAACCTATTTTAT
>WOGP01010639.1:0-10245 GCA_015342065.1 Leptinotarsa undecemlineata
CTCGAGAAAAATATCTGGTCGAGGTAGGAATCGAACCCACGATCTTCTGATCGTGAATCGGGCGCACTACCACCGCGCCAATTCCACATAGTATGAGGTTTAGGAAAAATAACAAAAAATGCAAAAAATAAACTAATAGATGAAAAATCAAATTATGTCCAATTATGTTGAATCAATAAACGCCATTTCTCCAGAGGTATATTATCATATTTGCGTTGTTTATCATGCTAGAAGAAAAAAAATTGCGGAAAACGTCACACCAGTCACGTTATTGTAGTAATCGTCGGCAGCTAAGTGAAATTGAATTGAAAACATTTATCGATGTGAGATTTGAACACAGGGCATCGACGTGGTAGACATTGTCCTCATACCTCGAAACCAATGTAAGATATCTGATATGATTGCGAGTTGTTGGTATTTATAGCATTTATAGGATTCAGAATATACCCTAATTTTTATGAATTTCAAATTGATATTTGATTGTTACTTTTTTGTGATATACTAGCGTTAAATGCCGTATCCTCAAATTCATCCGCGAAGGCCTGATTCCGGTGTTGAATTCAAATTATAAATAATAGAGATAAAGTTCCCGAAAGTGAGACATTTTTTTTTGGGATTTTGTCCAATTCTCTTTAGTTCTTGAAATATTTGCAAAAACTTAAATATCTTTTTTTACATCTTGATTTCTTTATCATTTTTGCAACTTTTGATGCGCGAAAAACACATCTTTCTGGATATCATACAAGATCGAATGAGCCATCGCACGTTCTTTCCAACCGTTATCTTAATTTTTAACCGCTTTCAAATTGTGAACTAGATTAATCTAGATATCGACATCAACGTGGTCCTCCCGAATAATATCAAAAACCAAACCAGCTTAAAGTTACAGGTACGACAATTATTGGCCAGCTGGACAAATCAAAAAATTCACACAGCGTGCAAAAAAGCGTCTATTGAATATCGCCAAACCTGTAGATATTCGTCGAGTTCGACTTGTCCATTCATGTTACTATCGATTTCTCTGAGGATTTCGTGAAGCTCCTCACCGGAAACTTCTTTCTCGCCGTGTTGCTGTAACGATAAAAACGTTGAGAGGATGATCATTCAACTTACCTGTAAGTAATCGGATAGTTCCAGCTGTCCGTTATAAGTGACGTCGATATCCGACTGTAATGTGTGCATTTCATCGTCGGTTAGCTTAATTCCTAATTTCTGAAAAAGTCTGACTTGTGAACATAATTTGAAATGATAAGACATTCTTTGGTGTTTCTACATTGCAAGCATGAGTGCTATCACATTTTGAGGAACGCGAATAATGGATATGAATGTTATAAATAATTCAAAACCACTAGAAAAATTCAAAAATGAATTGATGAATAATTTTTGAAGAAGTGAATTCTTAATACTGAAGATACTTTCACTATAAGTTCTGCCCATTGAGAGAACACCTGTACTGAGAAAGGCTGTGGACAATATTTGAGGAAACAACTTGGTCCAACTTACTTCCCGCCTCCCATTACACGCCACACCCCTCGCCCTTGAGTTGTACAGAAAAGGATAATACGATACCCGTTTCAAAATACATGCATTGTATTGGTATAGGCATGGCAACTCTATATTTTATTATTACTCTGATGTGATAACAAATAGATTGTTCAATGTAAATAGTTTCTGAGGTGATAACAAATAGATTGTTCAATGTAAATAGTTTCAGATTTCAATATCGACATTTACCTTCAGACTCCTGCGAATATCGTTGATGGAAACATATCCTTTACGATCTTTATCAATGATCTGGAACCTCTTGATGTAAAGCTGAATCTCTTCCCTATTAAGATTAATTGGAATTTTATCTCTGCTGGCGCGATTGACATTCTGGCCCATCTCATTCTGCAAAAACTCCGTCGCCTCTTTCATTTGCCTCTTCTTTTCATCTGCATGAAAGTAAGTCCTGTTTATATCAAAAATCAATCTATGAATTTTGATAAGAGATAGAAAATGAAAATTTTTGTTTCGTACTAATAGGATTTGATATTTTCCTCACAAATGTGAAGAAATGACTATTTTTCACATAGTCAGTATAATAATTTCACATAGTATAATAATGATAATACTTTGGTTATTCACCATTTCCACAAATCACAAATGTTGTAACTGAGGACATAATATGAGGTAATAATACATGACACAATACATAAAATGTTCCTATAAATGGCAATATAGTTCAGATAAGAGTTGTAGGTTTCTGTTCTTCCACTGGTTCCAAGAAAGTTATGACAATAATTTAGGTGGAAGAATCGTGATAGATTTTATTTGAAATTTGGAGAAATAGAACGGAAGAAAATAGTCAAAAAGGTGAAAGGGAGCATTAGGCCAAGAGAAAAATAATAAAAAAAGAGCGTTTCAGTTGCTGAGTTGGATTTACTGGATGCTCAACAAATACTCTTCGAATTTGGCTGAATGATGCTTTTCTGGGCACACTCAAAAGTAAAATGTCAATTTTATAAATATTATTGCTGCATGATGTAAACTTGTAGAAGAAAGAACGGCAGTATATTACTTTGGAATGTTTTGAGATCATGATAATTGTTTGGTCGACGAATGTTCAGATTGTGTTCGTCAGTTCTGAATTTCAGTTTTTTGTCATCATCTGTTGTACATAATGATCTATTTGAGTGTTTCTGTAAGTGATATGCGTCCTAATTTACGAATTCCATAGATAAGTTGAACACATGATGAGTGTATTTTCTGAGCAATTTGAGCAAAAACTGCATCGCAGTTGTTGAAATGTGATGTACTAGATAGTAAGAGATTTCTTTCAAAGGGGAAGAAGCATTTGTTAGTTTATGTAGAGATGTATCGATTGTCAATCTCAAACTGTTATTAGATTAATCGATTTTTGCATCACTGAACTAAGATCATCATTGATGAGCTCTACTGATAACTCGAGATCTGTTAGATCGAGAGAATATAGCTATAAAGATGAGAGCTACCATTTTAAGTATGTAGTGTGGATAAAAGCGGCAATAAAATACTCCTCTGAGGTATAACAGGCTTTCATAGACGTCTTCGAAAAACTTGAAAATGAGAATGTGGAATAAAATCTATGAACAATAACGATCCTGGGAAAGAAAGATCTTGGCTTTTCCCCATCTTCAAAAAGGTGGAAATATTCCAAAAAAGGAAGAAAGCAATCAATCAACTCTATACAAAGATGGGTAAATCATGTAATTGCTTGTTTGAATTCTTTCTCTGGAAGATTCCCATATATCCTTCTCAAATAAAGATCCTGTTCCGCTTCACTTAATAATTACCAATAGCGTCCAGGTAGCTATATAGTAGGTAAAACAAACATAATAACAATGAAAATACAAAAACAATGGCCATACAATTATTAGTTCTGAAAATGTCTTCAATGGCCCTCATTACCAAAAGATGTGATTCGTCCAGATGAATATAAGCTGCAGTAATTCAGTTAGAAGTTTTGGTTTTCTCCTGAAGAAGCTAACTTCGTTCATGGATCAGACTCGAAAGAAAAAGCTCTAGCTCCAGTTCAATACATGAATTACCAGACTGAATGACTGATATAATTTGATAATACATGCTCCTTTTCAAATGTCAGATTTCAGTGAAATATTCACATTATATGATACGCGAGTAGCGCTGTTGAAGTTAGGTGAAGTGGTAGTGATCTCGTGCACCACTTTTGTATCGACTATACTAGAGGAAGAAGATTACCCTAGTTGTTGAGATACTATTCACTTTTCATGAATGTTATTACGATATTAGGACAAAATGAATTGTATTTCAACCAACGATACCTTCAGACCATCCTAATTCTTCTCCCATTATTGCGACGATATCTGGCAGGGCTTCCTGCGCTGCTTGTACGTTCAAGAAGGCCAATCTAACTCTACGAGCTATCATGTCTATGGCTGTCATGGCATACTCTCTCACTCCATATCGAACTTCTGCATCGATATAGGGAAATTCTGGATGTAACTTTTTACCAATAATGGGCCAACGTTTTCCTGAAAATTGGAAATTGAATGAATATAACAGAAAATCTGAGTGTATGCCTTAAACCTTAAATAATCAAATGATGATGATAGTGGATAGTTTCACCTAAGTTGACTCAAGGATAATACATGTACGAGTAATATAATGAAGTTGAATATCAGCAGTTTTTATATATCGATGAAAAATTGTTATGGAAAGAAAACATATTCAAAATTCAAGACGAAAGCTCTTTACAATACATGATATACAATTATGCACTTTTTGGGAGGTATCTCCCTGAGTTCTCTCAGCGATTCAGTTTTTATTTCTTCAATTGTCACAAAACGCCGTCTTTTCATGGGTTTTTCTAATCTTGGAAACAAGAAAAAGTCATAGAAAGCTAAATCTGGTGAATATGGTGGCCGAGGCATGACTACGGTATTGTTTTTGGCTAAACAATTGTGGAATTGGCGGCGGTGGTAGTGCGCCCTACTCACGATCGGAAGATCGTGGGTTCGATTCCTACCTCGACCAGATATTTTTCTCGAGAGAATTTATCTGGTTGAAGCTGACATGAATCTGCAACCGTGTTGGGAATCAAACGTTAAAAGGTAAGACCTCATTAGTCCTTAGCTCGCACAAGTTTCTCAACTTCTAAGAGTTATTGGGATGATTGGACTTTGGGTTCATTGTCACAAGCATATATTTATGATTCGTCACCTTCTGAGCAAATCTGAATTGCCATCGACGTTATTGAACAATTCCTGAGCGATGCTGATGCAACGATGCAACGATGCAAAATACAGCAATTTCAGAATGAACTTTGCTGCCACACGCTTCATGCTCAAAATTTACGAAAAAATAGCATGTCATGAGCCAACCGGTATGCCGAAATTCTCAGTAGTGATTCGACGATTCTCCATAACAATTTTTTTCACATTCTCATCATTTTCATCGGTTACTGATGTGCTGGAGCGTCCAGGGCGAGTACAATCACCGTAGACAACTGTCAACATCTCTATGCACAAAGTTTGATGCGAATTCTTTAATCCATGATTTCGACAACAGAAAATGCAAAACAATTGTAACTTTCATACCTCCCACCAACAAACTAAACATGCTAAACAGCTGAATCTGTGAATATATGTTCGAGACGCGTACACCAACATAAAAAAAATTGCTAATCGAATTTGCGTGACTTGCACAGACCTCGTATTTATCCTTACCTAATCATTTCAGATTTGTGGTAATGAGTAACTGTTTGAAATTCAGCTAGGTAGGTCCAAAGTGAGTGGGTCATTCGACCCTCTACTGCAACCCATAAGGGTTTATTGTGGCTCACACCTATTCAAACTCGACCAAATAAACCCAGCATCTTAACGTAGCGCATTAGTTTGTATGGTGAATGGTTGGAATTCAGCTAACGTCTGATAATAATAATAACGATTCATTTTGTCAAGAAATATGAATGTTTATAGTAGAGAAAAAAAAAACAGTAACCCTATAACTGAGTATGAACAAAGCAACAAGAAAAAAAGAGTTACGTTGATTCTATTCTATTGATTATTTGTGAATAAAGCAACAAGAAAAAAGATACATTAGATTCACAGAAGCCAATTAGAAATTTATTCAAACCTTTTGAATGTTTGGATATAGACTCCACTAATGAACTGACAGTCCGGAATTTGAATATACAGTTCTCTTCCACGAATATGTAATATTTCATATCAACATTTGTTATTGAACCATATCAAATGATAACCTATTCTCCAAATTATCCATTGTTTTATAATATATAGTGCATTTCCTTCTTTTTATATGTTGAACGGGTCGATTAAAAAAATTGAAATTTGGGATGACGAAATGAATGAATACTTTATTTTTAAGTGAAATTGACAGATGAAACTTTCAAGATGGCGACTGGGCACCATCTGGAAAAAAATTTAATAGAAAGAGGGGGTCTTGTGACACATCCTTTTGAAGGTCCTGAAAAATGCTTCACAACCCTAGAATATAATGACAATATATGGCGGAACTTTTAATAATTGCCTGAACACATTGACATTTAACTACATAATATGAAGTAATAAACTTGAGGTTCGTTCAGAAGACGTTCTAAATGGCTACCTTGAACTTCCTGACATACGAACAACCTATCTGATATTTCACGCTGAACATTTTTGAACACAATAGCGTCAATATTTTGACAAATATTTATTGTTCTCTGCTGTATAACCAATTTTAAAGCAGATTCAGTTTCGTACAGATTTTCCTTCAAATAGTCCCATGAAAAAGACTACAAAGGTGTCAAATCTTACGAGCGGGCTTGCCATTCTGTAGGACCTGGACGGCCAATCCAACGACCTGGAAAAGTAGTATCCAAATAGTTTCTTACATATCTGAAGTAATGTGGTGGTGTTCCATATTGTTGGAATACAGGATTCGCTTCGAAGATTTCACTGATGAGAGGGTCAACAGTAGTTTCCAGCATTTTCAACCATAGTTCCCCTGTTAAATTTTGATCAATAAATAGAGGTCTTACAATATGGTTTCCCAATACTCTTGCCCAAACGTAAATTTTTTCTTGATTTTGGGTATGTGTTTCCTGGAAAACGTGAGAGTTGGTGTCACTCCAATAACGGCAACTTTGTGTGTGAACATTGCCGTTTGGAAAAATGTACATTCGTCATTAAAACAAATACTGTGGAAATAGGTAGGATGCCTTGCAATGGTTTCCGTCATGATTTTGCAGAATTCTGTTCTTTGATCAGGGTCATCTTCAGTAAATTGGTGAATGATATTTCAATTTTGTATGGATGATACCTATTTCTCTTCAACTGTCTCCACATAGTAGAAGGAGACACCTCACAAACATTCGCGACGGAATAAGACAGAATAAGACTGTTCAGAATTCACTACTATCTCACCAATTATTTGAATTTGATGTTCTTCCGGAATGGACGGATGACCTGAGGGCTTTTTGTTATATACACTACCCGGTAGTAGTGAATTTGGATGCAAGTTCCCTTAAATAGTTTATACAGATAGGACGATTCAGAAAATATTCATTGAACATGCTTTCCGCATGAATGTAGTAGGTGTATATATTGACTTCATATTTTAGGGTTGTGAAGTATTTGTCAGGAGCTTAAAATATTGTGTCACAAGATTCCCTTTTTCATTTAATTTTTGTCCCCAGATGGCGCTTAGTTGTCATTTTGAAAGTTTCATCTGTCAATTTCTCTCCAAAATAAAGTATTCATGTATTAATTCCATTATACCGAATTTCAATTTTTTGAGTTGACTCGTTCAAATAATAAAAGGGGAGGACATTAATGAAATGCACTGTATATTCAATACCCTTAACATAAACTATAATAGTTTATCATTATTGTAAAATCTTCTGAAGAGAACGTTCTTCGTTTTGATGTTATTTAATCTTTTCCAATCTCACTCAATACACCACAGCGAAAAATATATGCATATATTTAATAAAAAATTCTTGGCCACGTGATATCGTTCTCTTGGAATTTATTCAGAAATCACGAGAAAAAATCGTGTTAACGAATAGAAAATCTGCCCTTTCAATTGCATTACTCTTTATAAGTTACTATGATATGAATGAACACTTTTATAAATATTATCGGATTACAAATAGATGATTTAAGGATTGATTCTATTATTCAACTGTATGTATTATTTCTTTCCGTGACTTGAATCTGAATAAACATTATTATTATTATTATTAATGAAAATTTGTACCTGTCAACGAAGCCATTTTGGCCACAGCGAAAGCTCTATCGCCATATGATTTAGCTAAATGTTGAGCAACTTCACATTCCAATCCAAAATCTTGAACAAGACGAATGTACATGGTGGGAGTCCAATCCTCAGCACCATAAAGCACCATACCATCAGTTTGACTTCCTTGGTATTTTGGCTGTAGGTTACAAGCTGAAAAACGTATAAGAATGAATAATTCATCTCTCGATGAGGCATGTTTCTATCTTCAAAAAATATATCCCTTACCTTCAATTGCTGCATCTATGGTTTCGGAAGCCATAGATCTATACGTAGTCCATTTACCTCCAGCTATCGTAACGAGATTGGAGTCACTGACGTGGACAATGTGATTTCTTGCAAGTGATTGGGTATCAGGTTTATTCGGATCAGATACCAGCGGTCTAATGCCACTCCATGCAGATAGTACGTCGCCTCTCCTCACTGAAAATGGCAACTTCGAAAATATTACCAAGTTCAAAATTGAATGATGGCTCAAACTCACCTTCAACATCAGGATTTAGGTAATTTTTGACCTCCTCCAGAATGAACATGATTTCATCTTCTGTAGGTTTTGGATTGTGCGTTACTTGACAGGGTAAGTCTGTGGTACCTGCAATGGTGTGTTTCTGCCAAGGCAGGAAGAAGATTACTCTTCCATCACTGGTGGATGGGTCCAGTAGACCCATTTGTTCTGGACTGTAGTAACCTGAAAGTTGATATCCCATTATTAGAGAAAAGGGCAGAAGTAACGCCATATTTGGTTGATGAGATCATTTCATTTCATACCAGATTTAGTAGAAGGGTACCAACAATTGATTTTCAAGTGAGACACAAGTGGAAGTAACAGGCAAGTTGAAGTCCATCATTCTAGAGAAGAATGTTGAACAATGGGGTTCTGAGGATGACAGTGTCTAAGCTAATTGTGACCCCCAGGTGATTATTGGGGTGAAATTAATCAAGTCCTTGCATTTACCTGGTAACGTTATATGAACACCGCTACTGGGCGCGCAGATTTCTCTGACGCTGGGATCATCCATTTTTCTAATACTATCAGTAAATGGTCCTGTGGCGTTGATGACGCATTTCGCGGGTATGGTCCACGTTTTACCGGTGATTTCATCTTTGACATCCACGCCGCAAATGATTTCGTTTCCACCTTTAATTTCCTTTTTGAGCGCAGTTACCGTAACGTGGTTGGCGATAGTAGCACCATGTTTCGTTGCCGTAAGCGCCACCGCCAGGTTCATTCTTGCATCATCCTGTTGACCTAGAAAATACAGACCGAATAATTGAATTTCAGATAATGTGGGCGAAGCAAACGGTTTCTAAGAACTAAAAAAAAACTTCATTGGACACTAAATTTCAGAAATTAAATGGATACCGATTTGTATTCTGAAAATGTTGTTAATTTAATAATTCATTTTCACCTTTACATTCTGTTTGAATAACTTTATGCAAATAGTATTTTGATAATCAATTATGGTTGTTACCAAAAATTTATCGACACAATTCACATATTCATTGCAACGACCTGTTCATAAACCCAGTCCAAAATACAGAGATGATAAATAGAAGGTTTCATATATAAAATACTTTCTAAATAAATGAACTTTAAATGTTCAGCCTGTCTTGGATGAACTCACACAGTAGGTTGAATGGACTGACGCTGTGTGATCTAAGCAAGGCCTTCGACTGTGTATCCCATGTTTTCTTGTTGAAAAAATTATCCTATTATGGTATAAGAGGACTACCGCTTAAATTTTTTGAACCCTAACAGGGAGCAGAGGGTATTTGTTAACAAATAGATACTCTAGTTCCAAGCAAGTTACATACGGTATACCATAAGGGTCAGCTCTTGGACCACTTTTGTTTATTATCTACATCAATGATCTGTTCTTTCATTCATTTCCAAATAATATAGTGATGTTTGCTGATGATCCAACACTCATAAACGCGGATGAAAATACGGAGAACTTGGGGATGATTATTGAACAGGCAGAAAATCAAGCGGAGGTGTGGTATAATGCCAATAATTTAAAATTAAATAGAAAAAAAACTCACAATCTCGTTATTTCAACAAATCTGATTAACGAAAGAACATATTTTAAAACAGAACAGAATCATAACGTTGTGGCTGGTAATGAGTTTGTTAACATTAACACTCTGTTCTCTGCGTACTACTCACTGATACATTCTCAGATCACGTATGGTATTCTTCTGTGGGAGATCTCAAGCTTTGCTCTAAAAATATTCGCTCTACAGAAAAAAACAATGAGGATAATCGTTGGTGCGGACCTCAATGCTCACTGCAAGCCCATTTTCAGGCAAGGCAAGACTTGCTTGTTTGTCTTATATGCCGTGATAGATATTCACGAAAACAGAAATTGTTATTCGAGATCATCGAATCTGTTCAAAATACCTTTTTATCGACTTGACGTGTCCAGAAATAACTCTATAATTATA
>WOGP01010640.1:0-10245 GCA_015342065.1 Leptinotarsa undecemlineata
TGCAAATTGATTACTTCCTTCCTTTCTTTGGAAGATTCCCTTATCCTCTTTTTTTTTGTATCGAGATGGAGTAGTAGAAAGCCAAAAACTTTCTTTCACAAAAATTAATCACTCCTAAAAATATAACCCGTTCAATTAATCTAAATATTGATAATCCAAATATGAAACTATGGAACACGAAAAATATTGATATGATGAAGAGCTTGTACATGGAGTTGAATCTCAATTCCCTAATCGATAATCACATTGCAATATTAAAGAAAAATATATGTAATTATTTATTGAATTAATTACTCAATAGATTATAATATTACCTCATTAAAATTGAATGATCAGAAGCGTGTATAATGAATGCTCTGTTTTTGTTGAATAATAATGTGTTCATGTTCAGATTCAATAAATCATGGTGATTAAAATATTAGGTAATATTATTACAAGGAATTTCCTTTTTGAAGGAAATGGTTGTGAGGCGAAGAAGATATATTTGAGATGAGAGTTCTGAGTATTGTTGTAATTGCGTATTTGGTCATGTTTGAATGTATCGTGGAGGAATACATTACATTTTTGTGCTTCAATTCAACATTCAGTCACACTGAAAAAAAGTTTTCTCCTTTTCGATAAAAGTAACGAATATCTCCGCCTTTTCCGTTTGAGATGAAGAAATCTGTATCTTATCTGGTGATCTGAAAACTCCAAGTTTAATAGCTAGGCGGTTGCAATTATGTCTTGTTATTATGATAGTTATTACATGTTTTCTTCATGGAAACAAAGCGTTTGTGCAACTTTGTTAAAAATGTGGTTCTTTCATTGTATGTATGAATAATTCATCACAGGATGCTTTTGTAACGTTTCATTGTCATATTAAAAAAATGAAACAGTTCAGTTGAATTTTGAGGTAATTTCGTTTGATAGATTTTTTTTAGTGATGTTGGTTATGTCACATTGACTTTCATTTCTTCTTACTTTCATTTCATTACTACGTCACATAAATGTCAATACCTCTCACGGAAATTTCAGGAAGATAACTGCAAAAGTGTGTCTCATCTATGAGAAATAACTGTTCATTATTCAAAATATGTATTAATTGTTAAACAAACTTAGAACTATTGAAACGTCATCTGGACTATTGAATAATTTATCATTGAATGATTTATTATCTGGATCACAAGATAATTTTTTTGGAAATTCTGTCCGAAAGCACCGAAAATTATGATCCAGGGCTCATTCGATTTGGAATGACCTCTAACAACTCGAGAGGGCTCAAAAAAATTGTGAAAGTTATAAACAATTCAGTAAAAAAAGGGGGGTTTCGTTTTTTGCAAATATCTCAGAAAATTTTAGAAATATCCGAAATTTAAAAATAGATCGTTGAAGAGGAAAAAATTTCCCAAAGAAAGTATCACCCTCCGCAACTCTATCACCAATTTTTATGATTTTAATTTAGAGGCAAACCCTGATTGTTTTTAAACCAAAAACCTAAAATTTTTTTCACTCCTTGGAGCTTTTCTTGAAAGTCTTCACAACAAGATTCTTGTTGGAAAAATTGAAAAATTTTGATATTCCACTTCAATGAATCAAATAAATAAAGAAAATGTAAAGTAAATATAAGTTGTTTTCCAGAATATCGAAGAGAAATGGGATTATGATTCAAAAAAAAGTATTCCTCAATATTCATATTTAGTATCAGAAACAATTGTTAATCATCGAATGCGTTTTTGAGCAATAAAAAATCTTTTTATCGAAAATTTTGGTTTTCAAAATAATAATATTCATCACTGATAAAAATCCCGCCAAAAAAGTTCCGAATATCTTATAAACAAACCATTTGTTCACAACAATGTTTTAAACAAATATAGTTAAAAATTATGAACAATCATTTTTATGTAACTTCAAATAATGAGAATACGAATGAATTTGAATAATGGAAAAAAAATCCATTGCTTTAATTGAATTTTTCAACGTACTTGATTATTAATAACACAGTGGAAAATCAAAATTTTTCAATTTCTATAACGGAAATCTTTTTTGAAGGCTTTCAAGAAAAGCTTCAAGAAGTAAAAAAAATTGAGGTTTTTATTTTGAAAATTATTAGGGTTTTTATGCAAATTCAAAAGTTGCAAAAATTAGTTAATTAACTCAAGTATTTATAATAAAATAATCACGGAAAACATTTTTTGTCCATGGATTTTAGTTTATTCAAGTGTTTAGAAGGTATGTGAATTTTTGATAATTATATTTAATGGGTTAAAATATTTTTTATTGTTTGAAGGTGAAAGTGCTCCGAAAAGTTGGATTTTTTTTTAGAAAATGTGAATCTTTTTTCAAATTTCGGATATCTTCAATATTTTCCAAGATATTTAAAAAAAAAACAAATCTCCCCTTTTTTCACTAAATTGTTTATAACTTTTGCAATTTTTTCGAGCCCCTCTTGAAATTTTGCAAAAAGTTGCTAGTCTAAAAAAAAATGTTGCGACCCAGACTAGTATGGTAGAACTTTTATATAGATGAAAATAAAATAAAAATTGATATCTGTGATGATAATTACAATTTTCACAAACATTTATAATGAATTTCCATCAAGCTTCGGTCAGTCCTATTAAATTTTTCCTATTCTCAACCATTCTCAAACTTGATAGTCACTTCAATTTCATCGTCATTGATCTAACGTATGAGTTTTTCCTCAACACCAAATTGTATCTCCAAGTCTGCGAAAATACATGCAAATCCAGTTAGCGGTATTTTTGCAATTACTCTAAAAAAACAAGTTCATTGAGAAAACATTCAAATAAACAGAGCCGTAAGTGAAACAATTAATGCAAATCAGTTGTAGAAGCAAATTAAATGAAGACAAGATCAGGTGTATGTCGGTCATATTTAAATGAGGATCTCGTTACGATATAGGATATATTTTCCCAAGTTCGACGTCGGATATTTTGATGAATTTGTTCAATAATGAGAATTGTAATGACTTAGGCAGGAATTTTCCTTATTCTCATGAAGAGGGATCCTTTGGATACTTGCCTTCAAAAAAGGCAATATACGAGGGTCAACTGAAAAGTTTTCAACCTCAACATAAAGATGGCAGCACTGGTGAATAAAAGCTGATAAATTTCAATGTTGACCTGTTACTCACCAAAGTTAAGCTATTTTGGACGGGCAGTTCTTATGTAACAGTTGTTTGAGTGAGTTGATGTAAGTGTTTTTATGAAAATGGACAAAACCTGTGATCAAATATTTATTTGTGAAAGGCAATATGTCTAGGAACCGTAAAATTTTGGTCAGGTAAATTAAAAACTGGCCGTACTACGCACCGTCTCACACCTTAGCAGTTGCCATGGCGATAATCCACGAATTACGATTCAAACTTGACCATCTGCCTTTCTTTGACCACAAAACCCTCATGCCACACACGGTCACAGTCCATGGCGGTTGCCATGGCGATAATCAAAGAATTATGCTTTGAACTGCTTGACTATCTGCCTTTCATTGGCCACCAAACCCTCATGCTACACAGGGTCAAAGTCCATGGCAGTTGCCATTGCGATAATTAACAAATTATGCTTTGAACTGCTCGACCATCTGCCTTACTTTGGCCAGCAAATTATCTTGCCACACACGGCCAAAGTCCATGGCAGTTGCTTTGAACTGCTTAACTATCTGCCTTTCTTTGGCCACCAAACCCTCATGCCACAAACGTATAATGCTTTGAAATGCTTAATCATCTGCCTCATTTTGGCCAGCAAACCCTCATGCCACAAACAAATAATGCTTTGAACTGCTTGACCATCTGCCTTACTTTGGCCAGCAAACCCTAATGCCACACACGGTCAAAGTTCATGGCGGTTGCCATTGCGATAATCAACGAATTATGCTTTGAACTACATGACCATCTGCCTTTCTTTGGCCACCAAACCCTCATGCCACAAACGGATAATGCTTTGAACTGCTTAATCATCTGCCTTACTTTAGCCAGCAAACCCTAATACCACACACGGTCAAAGTCCATGGCGGTTGCTATGGCGATAATCAACGAATTATGCTTTGAACTGTTTGACCATCTGCCTTACCAAAGCCTCATGCCTTTCACGGTCAAATTCAAGACATAAATGATAGAATTGAATTTTTTGATCCGATGTATGGGCCGTACTATCCCATTTAATTGTAAGAAGGATACTATCCGCTGACTTAGGGAAAAATGGGTCGCGGGAAATGGAACGCGAGAGAGTGGGTTTTTGGAAAGCCGAGTGGTATCAGTTGGAGGTTTTGGGGCGTGGAAAGGTCGAGTTGAGGTCTAGAATTAGGGGAAAATTTCAAGGGGAGATAAAGTCGAGAAGTTAGATAAGTAACTGAAAGAAAGGGGCAAATCAGAGAGTTCAATCGTGAAAGTTATTCAAATAGTGTGATATACGAGGTACTTTTGGGAGTTCGGAAAATCCCGGTTTTTCTTTCTGTTCCGTTTTGGTTGCCAGTTCAACTGAATGCAGTTCAGTTTTGGTGTGTTGTCTCAAATTCAGAAAAACATAAAAAGATTAACCGCTATCAACAGATAAACGGAGGAGGAGAGCTATTGGTGAGAAAGTTTTAGGGTTTTTCCGTCTGGTGACTAACCATATACTTATCATTGACATACTGTGGGTGATTATTTATTTGAAAAGCTTGTCTAATATAGAGTTGCCGAATAAAGGGCATGTTTATGAATATTCAATCGAATGCCAGTCGAGCATTCTTTTATGGTCTGGTTAGGTTAATGTGTTCCGTTTGGTGGTTTGGTTTTTTTCTGTTTGTTTTTATCGTTTACATCTTATTTGTAACTTTTGCATTTCTTATTTTTTTATTGTACTTATTGAGTTTATTCACCGTATATTTTCGCCTGTAGTCATACTGGAAGGAGAAACAGGGAAAAAGGGAAACGTAGTATATTCATAGCTCACATAAATATGGGAACTCCCTAGGAAAAGTTCATGTAAGAGGTATCAATGGCATATCCAGACAAAGCGCCTGAAAGGACTCAAGTAAAAAATGTTTCAATCCAATTCCGTAACTTGAGAAGCACAAGTTGATGATTCTTCAAAGCTGAAACAAACATCTTGCCAGGGGAAATTTTGTAAATAGTCTTGAAGATCCTCCCATTCAGCCAAACTTTGCGAGGCTGAGTTTTCCCCTCAACATTCATCGGTAATTCATTCAACACTGAAATGAGTTTGTGGTCAGAAAATTCCAATGGAGACCTTATGGTGACTGTGAATTTCTGAATTGGTTGTTAGGTATAGATATGTTAGAAATTACTATTTATAATATTGTATTCTGAAATACATAACATATGGTGAAATTATCTCAACAGTTTGAAATCATAAACCTATAAAATTCATCTATTAGCCAGACACCTGAGAACAGTCAGTTTCATAAGTGACTAGATACTTAGTATCGACTTCTCAGTATTATGTAACACACATACATAACTCCGAAATCAATTGCAAATTAGGAACACTTCATGGTCACGGCCGTATTGGAAACGTATTTCTTTCTCTCTGTAGCTCATGTACCATTTCTTCATCTCGCGAAGAAATAAATGAAAGCAACGGTATCGCGTGCCATCTGTTTAGCGTACCTCTATTCCTACTTTGATCCGCAGCATCAGAGGCGCCGACGGTGAAGAGAATGTGTTGAATCGTGTTAGGAAATCAGTGTGTATCTCAGTATGATTTCTCTGATGGAATTGGTATTGTAACGAATTGAAGAATCAACTGTCTTGAACAAATTTATTTTTAACAATACTTCACTAACACAACTAATTCATATTCACCACTTAGCAACTAACGCTTAAGTTATCTTCATTGTTTTATAACCTTTCTTTAAACGCACGATTCACTTTCTATCTACATACCCCCTGTCTGAGCGAGGACCCAACCTTTTATACTGGTGACGAACATTATAGAGACATCTAACGATTTCAGTACTAATCTATTCTTTTTGCTGCGATTCGTCGACCGCATTCCTCACGCGGTGAGTCATATGTTTGGGGTCTGAGATAACGGTCAAGGCAGGCTTCAGATTTGTTACATTGCTCCCTTCTTAAAGACATTTCGCCCCAAAATGTCATCCTTGACGTGTGTCGATACCTGCAGGACTCCTCATATCTGCACTGTGAAGTTCGTGGCTTCGTGGAAGATGGTTACCGCACACCAAAATCTTGATGCCGCTGGATCTGAAGATCGTTTTCAGCATGCTTCTCACAATTCTCCAGTCCAGCCTATCGAGCTCAGAGGCTAATTTCGGGTTTGCCAAGTCCACGAGATTCTGGTCGAGCATCCTTCAGTCTAGTAAGACTCCTCCAGACATCTTCATAGGATGTTTTGTCTCGAGAATGCTTTTTGGTCAACAAGTAGAAAATGTTTCTCTGACCCTTCTTCAACTGTAGCACTCCTCCAACTTCAGGATTCTGTTCTTGTAATGTCTGGAGCAGACCGGATTTATTGTTGAATACCACAGCGATACTCTTGGACATTTCAAGATCCCCTGCCACACAGTGAGCTAGTGCGTAATGAACTTGAACCTTGAAAATGTTTCGTGGGTCTTCTCGAGTTACCCCATGTACGACCTACTGTCCGTTATAGTATAAGGACATGAATTGCTGGAACGTCATTTCATCCTCTGGTGGTCTGAGGGCGCGAACTTGGTCGTGATTTCCAGCCTAAGGAGCCATTCTATTGAAATGGACGACCCTAGGCTTTCCTCGAGATGGCTGAAGGATTCGGTAGACGAGGTCATTAATCTTTTTCATGATTTTGTACGGAACCTCTCACGAGTTCCGCAACTTCGGTGATAAACCACGGTGTCGCTTAGGATTGTACAGCCAAACTAGGTCACCGATTTCGAATCTTCCAGCATTCGCCTTGATGTCATAGGCCTCCTTTATCCGATCGCTGACCCTCCGGATATTCAGACTCGTTCATGGATGTCGTCCATTCTCTGACGGAGTTTGCTGACATAGTCTTCCCCCGCAGTGTCTTGTTCTGGCAGTGTCCCAAATTTCAGGTCGCAAGAAAGCCACAGCTCTCGGCCCATTATAATACTGGCAGGAGTTTGGCCGGTTGACTCGTGCACTACCGAACGATAAGCCAACAGGAACAGGTGGAGGTATTGGTCCCAGTCTCTTTGATGGTCAGAGAATACCTTAGATGAGTGGCAGTTTGTGGTCTAATTTATTCGTTCCACCATTCCATCGGACTGTGGATGTGATGCTGTGGTCTGGTCTTTTGAATGTCCCATAGTTTACATATTTCTTGGAACAGGTTGGACTCAAAATTTCTGCCCTGGTCTGAATGCAGCTCCAATGGGACACCCAATCGACATATCCAATCCTTTACCAGGACGTCAGCGACGGTAAAGGCTTCCGAGTTGGGAGGGCATAGGCTTCTGCTCACTTACTGAAGTGGTCCATGGCTACTAGGATATATTTGTTCCCATGGTCGGACTTTGGGAATGGGCCGGTAATGTCGATGGCGATTCTCTCAAATGGACTATCATGCGAGCTGAGGACTAACGAGGTCTTGTCTTTTAACGTGCGATGCCTAACACGGCAATCAACTCGCATTTATCAAAATTTAGTTCGAATCCAAGATATTTTGAATAATCAATGATTCTTTCCAAATTCTTTGAAACATTGTTATCATCACCAGCGATTGAGCCATCGTCCAAATACCAATAATTAAATTCTAGTGATGCCGTCTTCTAGTGATGGTCGTTGATGGTCAGACAAGAAAGAGCAGCGAGAAGGGATCACTTTGTTGAACACGTCTCTCAAACGAAATCAGTTTTGGTGAACAAAACTCGAATAGGAAACTGATTTATAACACTGACTTTAGAATTTGAGAATAGATACAATCCTTCTCATGAGAATCCATGAGGAGGGAATAATGTTTTTGAATAATATATAATTCCTACCAAGAAACTCACAATGCTTGTAGTATTGAAGGATGAAGATTAAATATTCAATCCAATGACCTCAAATTAACCCGAATATTGGCTTATTGTGCATTCAAATTCGTACAAGACACGTTGTTGCACTAGAGCGGCTCATTTAAATTGAATAGACACATTAAAAATCTTCAATGACAACTAAAGTTTGAAGTCACGACCAAAAAATGTAAGCAACTCTATTTTTGTCGTCATGAGCCGTTGCACGAACTCGCTTTGTTAATAGATTTGTAGAATGTGGGCAAATGCAGCAAAACAAACACATCACATGGAAATACAACTGACATAGTGGTCCCAAACTACCAACATCTCTGGTGGATATATACAGGGTGATCCATCCAATAATTTCTATTTGAATAATTATTTGGGCCAGGAATAATTTTATTCAAAGCGGTTTCCAGGATGCTTGTAAAATTATTACATGGATTTTCTAATATATTCTTGGATGTATTGAATATGAAGGTGATTGACAATGTTTCATGATGAATTTCATTAGTTAGGAATTCCATTGGGTGATATTATATAAATTGATTTGAAATCCCTGACTGAACTAATGGAAAAGAAGAATTGAAAATGAATAGCTGAAAATAACAATTATATTAGGTTGAAAAACCAGGTCACTAAACGCGGATTCAAGAATTGCATTTACCGGATACCCTGTGAGTGCGGAAAATCCTATAACGATGAAACTGAGAGGCCAGAATGTCCACATTGTCCGAATACAAGAAACACACACAGCGAGGGGAAACCAGCAGATCAGAATTAATAGAGCATGTTTGGAACATTAAGTGGTGCCAAGCTAAGATCATACACAGGAAGGAACATTGGTTCAAGAGGGAATTCAAACAAACCGCATACATGTTGTCCAACAATGTATTCAGCCAAGCTAGCATAGAGATACGCAACATATCGAAACTCATAATCAAGCAAAAAATGGCCAACTCCCGGCATAGGGTCATCTCCCACAAACCAGTGAAGCGGAAAAAGGAAATCGGAGATTAGTGAAAGTACTCGAATTACCCATAAATAGTCATCTTTCGGAGGAATTAGTCCAGTCATCACCCGAAGACAATTTTGGATACTAACAATCGAAACATTGTGAAGTAACTTGGCTTCACTATTATTTCATTTCGGCTGTGTTGTTTAATATAATTGTTACTTTCAGCTGTTAACTTTTAATTCTTCTCTTTTATTATTTTTTGAGGTATTTCAAATAATTTTATATAATATCAGACAATGGTAGTTCGAACAATTGAATTTCATCATGAATTCATCTTCTTTCATTCATAATTTATTTTTTGCTTCTTCAATAAATTCTCGATTTATATTTTTATCCTTTCGATCATTTCATTCCTCTTTCATTTACAAACAGGTTTAGTGTTCCACTAAACAGGTTTAGTGTTATTCTTATTGCAGTTCTATCCATGCTTTCCATTTTCCATATGTATCACCATCTTATTCACTGAGCTCTTATAACTGTCTTGACTCTTGAATCTTCGTATGATTGTATAATTTGTCTATATTTATTCGTACATGATTGCCACTCATTTTCAATAACCATTTTTATTTATATTCTTCTTAATATTTTCAATACCCATCACTCTAAACACTTCTCTTCTGATTTTCTCAATATTCACGTCTCTCTCACATACAGAATCAACTGCAGATCCGTTCGTGAGTGAAAATAGGTATCCTTCTTCTGTTCGTATTTTCGTATCTTCAACACATGATCTACGCCTTCTTGTTGCATGTAATCATAAATGTATTTTATTCAATTAATTTCCACTCCATATCATTTAGCCTTCACTGCTATTTACATTTTCACCTTCTGTATTTTTTTCACTTTTCGTCATTAGTGTAAAATAATTTTCTAAAGATGGTGATAATATTTGGATATGTTTTTTTTGGTTTCAATATTATGTTTTTGTTATAACCTCTAGTACCATATTGAAAAGTGCCGTTAATGAAGGCAAGAATAGTTTTAAAATAATTTCTGTACCCTCAGTTTTTGATATTAATTTGAATAAGGGAATTCAGAAAGAACACCAAAAACGAGATGACTTCGAACAACACTCAACAGAAAAGAAATTGACTTTCATTATGCAATGGTTTCAATTGTAGGTGGCTAGAGAATTATTATTGTTGTACTGTACGATTTATTGAAAAAAATAGAATGTGAGTATATATATGGCAACAGCGTTGACAGAAAAAGTTTTCATCAAATAGAAATTTCGAAATATTCCAAATTGGCAATGTTATCATCATTAT
>WOGP01010641.1:0-10243 GCA_015342065.1 Leptinotarsa undecemlineata
GGTTATATATTATTGGGTTCCTAGTGCTGATTGTTTATCTAACGTTGATAATGAAATTACAGTATGGTACAGTAATGCTCGATAACTTTCCAAACAATTTTCCGGGTATAAATATCGAATATATTAATGAAATAGATATATTTAAGGCCACTCAGAAACAAAAGAAACAAAAAAACAGAAAACAAACTAGTTGTTGGACCGGACCGGACCAAATTTTCTTGTAAAAGATTGTATCCACCCTTTATTGAGCCCTTTGCTTCAGAGATTTGGAAAACCAACACGTGTATGTCCCATCTTGAAGAAAGGGGACGCAACTTTTATGAAAAATTAGAGGTCTATTTCTTTATTAACCAATTTCTTGAAACTTTTCGAAATAATTATATACGGTTTTATCTATAACTCGATCAGAAGTATAATATCGTGTGATCAACATGAGTTCGTGGAACAAAAGTCATGTGTGCCTTTTACAACATGTTTCTGATGCTTTAGACCAAAAGCAACAAGTTGACGTAGTTTATACGGGCATGCAAAAGGCGTATGACCAAATAGATTTTCACATCCTCATTCAGCGACTATCATTGTTTGGCTTTTCTGGAAGTTTAATTGATCTTTTTACAAGCTATCTCTTTGACAGAAAACAATACGTGGAACATGAAGGTTTTCAGTCCTCTTTGTACACACCTAGCTCAGGGGTACCACAAGGTTTGAACTTGGGGTCTCTTTTGTTTCTGCTTTTCATTGATGACCTGGCGAAAATGATGAACTGCCCAAAACTTCTTTACGCTGATGCTCTAAAGCTGTACAAAGTAATTGACAATTATGAAGACTGCATAATTTTACAAAATGAAATCGATATAATATTCAACTGGTGTTCTAAGAATCAATTACGTTTGAACATATCGAAATGTTACATTTTATCATTTTGTAGAAAACAATATAATAGAATTTTCTTATGTTATTGACATCATTCCAGTTAGTCGAGTAAATGAGATGACAGATCTTGGAATCACTTTTGATTATAAATTCACTTTCACTTCCCACATAGACCAGGCTATTTCATCAGCTAATCGAATATTAACACGATTATAACACTGTTTAATGCCTATGTGAGGTCTAAACTAGAATACGGCGTGTTAATATGGTATCCAATTTACAATTGCCACATACGTCATATTGATGCTGTTGAAAATTTTTTTTTAAATATCTTTCTTTCAAGGTCACAGGAATATATCCTCAGAGGGGAATCGACTATTCAATCCTGAATCAATTTAATGTAATATCTCTGAATACATAACGACTTTTTGTCACAATCTCCTTTCTTCACAAACTGCTAAACAATAAGATCTCGTGTGCCCCTCTTTCACTAATGATCAACTTCCGCACCCCAAGCCTTAATTCCAGATATCAAATGACATTTTACTGTGATCCTGTCAGAGCAAATAACAGTTTGAAAGCACCAATGTCAATACTTTGTGACAACTATAATTCAATATATCATATATGATATTATCATAGTTCCCAAAGTTTTATTTTGAAATATTGTAAAATGTATTTTATTTTAAAATGTATTCTCACTAGAAACTTTTAACTGTGATCCCTTTTTCTTTTCGCTTCCGATATATTTCTATTTCTACTTATTTTCTTTTAGTTGTAGCATTTTTTTTTTACTAATTATACTGTTTTGCATACATTTTCATCAACACCTTTATACATTTCCTGTAATTGGGTGAATCCCTGTTGGATATAAAGTGCTATCTATCTATCTATAAGAATACATGAAACAAGTAAAGAATCATGATGAGTAGGTCAACAAACAATAAATGGATCTGGTCCACAACAATCCTGCACCTGGAGCACTCTCACAGTGTACATGTTACACCCCCACTCTTGCTACGGGAAGGTCTGAGAAAGGCAATTACCCTCTAGACGGGGGCTTGTGGAGACACAAGGCAAGGGAACCAGAAATATGTTGACGAAGCGTTGTAGCCCAGGATTGCCGAGGCATAGGTGATGCGCCGAGTCGAATGGAACCTCTTGCAGCCGGCATTTTGAGTATAATCTGCAGGCTGGGCATTTTCCAGAACTCAATTCAGACTAGTCTGTTGTGGACCTTTTCCTTTTTTGTTTAGACCAGATCTGAATTTGCCTTTGAATTGAACTTGAAAATAAATGTTGAACACCACAGTCTAATTTTCTGTTTTATTTATTGTCAAGATGGGTATGACAGGAAACCTATTAACGTGGTGCTACCCACAGCACCAAAAGCCTCTCGAGATTATGAAGATATAACCGATAAGGTTCCCAAAGATCCACCGTACTCTGCTTACCTATCCAATTTGCCTTATGATGTGGATGAGGATGAGATTGCCGAATTCTTTAGGGACATGAAGGTAAGGACATTGACTTGGTCATTAACAAGAAATTTCATAAAATATTAGTACATGCTGAAGTTTAGTTTTTATTTGTAATATCTCTTTGTTGGGTATGTCAACATTCAGTCTCTGGAATGAAACAATGAGGTGACAGTGTTTGATACCACCCACAGAAAGTGGGTATTTTTATCAATCATCTTGAGTAAAGAAGAAAACAATTAAGTTCAAAATGAACTCCTAAGTGTCTTTTAGATACAAACTGGAATAAGAAAAAATCCCTTTTGAAACAATTTCTGTCAAATTAACATTGATTTACACAAAAAACTCTTATTATATTTTGGTCTCTTATTTCAAACATTTGTTATGGAATTGAAACATGTATCGTTCAAAGGAAAAGTACATAGTTTTTTTCTAAAAAAGTTTTCTCTTCTAAAAAATGTCTCTTCTTTCAATTTGAACATTGGCCCATATTTTTTATAGTGTTCTGAAATTATTTATTGATAAATCCATGAAATTGAATGTTGATTGCTGAATATATGTTATATGTATTGTATATGTTATATGTATATTTTTCAGATAGCAAATATGAGAATTCCTAAGGATGATCGAGGGGGAGAAGCTAAATCTAAAGGTTATGGTTATGTAGAATTTGAAGACAGAGACAGTCTTTTAAATGCACTTGTTTTACCTGATACGGTAAGTTTCATTTTATTCTATTGAGATTATGATAGCTGTTTTACATGCCTTAAAAAATGGAAATATGTATTTTTGAAATTTCATGTTCTCCCTGAGCGATATTTAACACATTTTAACTTCTTTCCTTTTTTTATTATAGATTTGGGAAAAGTTCACAATATAGTATTTCAAATTTCTTGATAAGTTTTGTTTTTAATAAATTGTTGCAAAAACTTGGTTACAGGTTGTTGTTAATAACATGTTATTATAAATTAATTGAAAAAATATGTGCATCCATACATATAAAAGGACATCCACACATACCTATACATTCATACACGTCTTATACAGGGTGTCCCTGGACTTCGCAATAATTTATTTTTTTTTAATTTGGGTTTACAATTTTCTACTTCTCATAATCACTATTTATTTCATTTTGCACTTTTGATACTATTAAGTCCTCCAAATATTTGGGTTCTGGTAATTTTTAATACTTTCGTTTATTATCAAAACAACAGTTCCAAGCAACTAAGGGTAGTTGATATTGCCTGACGATATTTTTGTCACAGATGGGTCTATGTGAAAACAAGTCAATATTCAATAAATTGATGGATGTAATGGTAGGAAATCATCATGAATGTTTTTATACCATTTATATTTGTAACTAAAGTTACTGCAGTTTCGTCCCACAAGTATTTTTTCACTGTATTCTCTATAATTATATTGTAGGTCATAATTACTCCCTGATATATTCAATTTATCTCCCTAACATCAGTTACGAGAAGCAAAGGACCATGATTATCAAGTTATCAAAGGTTCTACCTACCCTTGGCAACACTTGTTTTAACCAAATGTTGAATACAACACAACAACTTTGGATCTGTTGCCGATAGCATATTAGTAGTTGGGTGGCATCATGTGTATGCATATGTACTATCGGGCCAACAATAATGAAAGTATTTTTTATGCAGCATTTCCCTCCATATGGATATCAAGTCTCAGGTCTTTCCTCTTAATTTACAATTTCTAACATGTATTTGTATAGAATATGGGTGAAATATAAATATTTGCTTTGGTATATTTTTTCATTGTTGTTTCTGTTCAATTTTTACATCAAGTTTATTTCTCTTCAAGACATTGAAAAACAGAAGGATTAGGATAGAAGTTGCTTCGAATATGGACAACGACCGCCGAAGAGGAGGACGCATGGAAATGGGACGTGACCGAGGAGAGAGAAGCGAATCTTTTGGCGACTGGCGATCAGGTCCCCGAACTGAAAATAACGACAATGATAGACGAGGCGGTAGTTACAATAGGGATAGGGACGGTGGTGGATTCACTAGAGACAGGGACGGCGGAAGTTTTAATAGGGACAATATGCGAGGCGGAGATAAAGAAGAAAGAAGTTTCAGCAGGGAAAATATGCGTGACAGAGACCACGGTAGAGACAGAGATAATTTTAGGAGTGTCAGAGAAAGTGATGATAAGCCGGGAGCTTGGAGGAATGGAGAGAGGAACAGAGACCAGGATAGAGACAGAGGTATAAAATTAATTTATATTTGCTGTTGTATGCACATGAAGTTTTCAATGTTCAAATAAGGACATCTGCCATAAACTTATAATCTAGTCGGGCAGTTGAAGTCGTTCAAAGTTGTCTCATCGACAGTTTACATCTTTGAAGTGGGTAACTTCACCAATCAAAGTCAGTTGATAGTAGATAAGATAAAGTGCCAGTAAATTTTATTTGAATTCAATAGACAAATCTTTAAAGAAAAATACAAGAATTCGTAGTAGACTCTTGACTCGGACGAGTCTCAAGAACTAACAATATAATGGTTTTTATTGTTTCAGAATCTATCAGTTAAAAAATCAATAGAAAGAGTTGCACCCACATAAGGTGGGTCTTACATTCGGTAGCTTTTCACAATTATCTGTATGCCTACACAGGACAATCTAGTCCAAGTTCAAGACAAATAAAGTAGTTATAAACTCGCAGCTGTCTGTTTAGCAGACCCTTTACTTTAAATGAAAAATGTGAGACTAAAGTTATAATATTCATTCATCTAATGATGACATTAAGTGAAATGAAAAAAGTGCAATAGAATTCAACCGGGAGCAACTCTTCAATTTTATACAGTTTTGGGCTCAGATATTTTATTCTCAAAAGTTAATTGTATAATTAAATGGCCATAAGCCTGGGGCATCTTTCAAAACTACCAATCTATGTGCTGGAACTTCCAATTAAAAGAATTTCTGCTGTTTTGCACATTTTGAAAGTCTAAACTTGTGCGAGCTAAGAACAAGGTCTAACTTTTTAACGTGTGATTCTTAACACTGGTTGGACAATCGGTAGTGAAAATCAATCGTCCGACCTTGTGGTTTGAACCACCGGTTCACACAGCGGTGGATTGAGTGAGTGAAGCAAACCACCCAGGTCAACCCACCAGGCTACTGTCCCATAAAAATGATACCATGAAAGTACATAGATAGATAGATATTTTTTATTTTCCTCTGAATATTATGATACAACACAAATATATATGAAGACATCAAACATTATATGTTAATGATTTAGTTACACTTCAACATAATTGTTGAATATATTGAGATATTGGGGCTAGCTACATTCTTGTTCTATTATGTCAAAACCAAAAATTTTTTTTTTTATTATTTTTGTGAGTTGCTCTTAGAGTTCATCAATTTATTGTTTGCTTCCATTGTAGATATTCTGGAAAACGAAAATAAAACTTTCCAAAAACTTCAATAACCACTAAATACTGTTTCTTATATAAACCTTTTACTACCATACCCAAATAAAACTTTTATTTCTTCTATCAGTTAAATTAATATATATCGTATCTCCTTAAATTTTTTTTTCTCAAGCTCTATGAAATAAAGTAATACTATTTCTCTTTTCATCGCTTACCATAACTGCATATTGTTTCAGGTTTCAATCGCGATAGAGGAAATTTCAGAGATTCTGATAGAGGAAATTTCAGAGATTCTGATAGGAATAGGTATGATGATAGAGATGACAGAAGAGGAGGATATGGTTCGAGGAGATATGATAGTGATAGAGACCGTGATAGAAATGATGGCTTTACAAGAAGAGATGATAGGGATTCAGAAAATGCTCCACGTTAGTATATTTTGTGTGTTTTCCCAATTGTTTGTGTGAAAATAGATTAATTCGAGATTCAGTGCCAATGTTCTAGCCTATGAAGTATTATTATAGCTTATGCTTTGTAATTCGCAGCAGAACCGCGTGAGAGACCAAGGTTGATGCTGGCACCCAGATCGAAACCAGTGGAAACCTTACCTGTGAAAACTGAGACAGTGCCTTCAGCTTCGATATTTGGTAGTGCCAAACCTGTAGATACAAGTCAGAGAGAAAGGGAAATTGAAGAGAAATTGGCAAAGGGGCATTCCGACAAGCCAAGGGAAAGTAGTCCCGATAAAAAATATCCTAGTTCAGACGATGGAGATAAAAAAGATGTGAGTATATTACATATTTTTCTTCAAATAACTCTGTTGAGGAAGTGAAAGAGACAGAGTAGAATAATTATTTTGAGATATGGAGCTACAAAAACACCTGACATTAAAACAGACAAAACTTTTGAAACAACCAAATAATTAATTTCTTCAAATAAATTATGTGTAAATCTGAAAATTTTTGTGTTTCTCAAAACGTTTTTCACTCTTTGCAGGTTGAAAGAAGAAGGCCTTCACGTAAAATAGAAAATAGTCCATTAAGAGATCGGGATAATAAAGATGGTCCACCACCGAGGAGAAATTGTAAGTGTGAATGGAAAATTGTAAAGAAAATATTTTATGGTGTTTTTTTTTTTTCTTCAGATGATGACAAAAGAGGACCTTCTAGAACTGAACAGAGGTCACCAGATAAAAGTGATAACAGACATAGAAGTGAGAGGTCTGACAAACCAAGGCGAGAAGAAAAGAGGTAAAAAATGGAAGTTAGGCCTTCATCTATCAAATTCTCAATGAGCAATGATTATATTTTTGACTTTCTATTGCCAAGGTTAAAAGGCTGGTCGTAATAGTTCATAAATGGTAAAGTTTCATATCATCTTGCTAAGTTGCCTGACATGGACTCCTCATTTGTAAAAAAAAACTGATCCTATAAATTGTTTAATATTATTTGTCTAAGTGATTCATATTATGGATTAAGGTTTGTTTTGTTTAATGGATACAGTTTTTGTAGATCAGAAACTGTTTCAGTAGATATCTCAAGTTCATCATTGAGAAATCAATTTCACATCTCGTCTGTGTTGGACCATGAACATCTAGACTTGGCCAGGAATGAATCTGTATAAACTCCATAGTGGACTCTTGTCAGACCTTGACTGGTGTCTTTAGAAGAACACTCATCGATAATAAATCATCGCTCAGACTTGGTCAAACGTCTTCAAATTTAGGGACATCATGGAATAAATTTCTCTCGTTGAACAATGATTTGCAGGTTTTACTCACTTTTTTTTATTGTATGGAGTTCTGTTCCCTTTCAAAATGACATTCGTTATCCTTCAATTATCCCATATATGTCTGAATTTTCAGGCTCATCTATAAACTGAACAAATGCAAATAATGAAACAGTTTTAGACTAACTAATTGGAAAGTTTTTCACATGTCAATGTTCATAAGGATGTTTGATCAAATTCGCATTAGCTAAGTTATCTGAAAAGTAACTTAGTATTTAGTATGAAGGTTTTTCATGGGCTGTACATAAATTGTTCCCATTCTTGAAACTTTTGTGGGAAGAAAAAGTTCAACATGAAAAAATTCATTTTTGGTAGTAAACAGTTGAAATTATTTTTGCATGCCTATCTGAACCTTGAGAGGTTGAATAAAATATTTAAAAATATTTGCTTTCATTTTTTCACCTGTCAATTGCTGCAGAAGTATCTGTATCTTATGGATGAATCTGTCATAGCTGATGATGCAATTAAATTAATGTTGGCACAAAATGGGCCAAACCACTATCTCTCATGAAAATTTTGAATTGTATTGATCGCGTTGTGGCACAAAAATGTTTTTAGTGATATGCATCAATCATTGGTATTCAATTGAAAATTTGGATAAATAAATACAAAAAAAAGCATCGACTCAAAACTTCCTAATTCACACAATAAACTTTTTGTATAAAAACTGTTTTTTGAGAAAATTATTGTTTTGAAGAAACATTCATGGTTTCCTGTATAAAGATTAGGAAACTTGAAAAAAAATGTGAGAAATCTTCAGAAGTGTAGATCATTCACAAACCAGAGGGAAAGTGCATCCTGAAACTTTTCCGAATAATTCAATATTTTAGAGGTGCTATTAATAATTTTAGTTAAGAATATGCATTCTATATTTCTCCCATTAACAAACATACTGCTCTCCTCTAATGATCTTTAGAATGTGATGTGAAAAAATTCAATAATAAGTCAAAGAATCTGTTTCCTATAAAAAAAAATTTTCCTATTATTAATGTGCTGTTTACATTTATCAGAGTTTTATTTTGCAATAATTTCCTAATCATCACATTGATGAAAACAAGTTTGTTAAGCTTTCTCTATTCAGGTTTTATAAGATTAAAAACATTTGTTAATATATTTTATATGAATCCTCTTAAGTTAGAAGCAAAAAGAAATAACAATGATTTTGTCAAAACCTGTCAACAAACAACTTTTGTTACACTTGAAATATAAATCAATTGTTGATGTGTTTTAGGAGACCCAACTTATCAGTTTACTTATACAAAAAGTCTCTACGAACCTCAATGCTCTGATGATATTGAGATACACTTAATCTAGGGTTAGGTACAAAATACAATATTGAGAGGCACAAAAGGAAACTTAAACATCGGTATCGTGCAGATGAGTCCAATAAATTGAATGAAATACCCGTACCTTCAGTTGCATGGACGAAGAAACACTGAAAGAGTGTTCAGTATCCCCAGTTAATTTTTATGAAAATGCACAAGAACTGTATAAAAATCCTTGAACGCTCCAAGAGGTGCATTGGCAATATTTGCGATTAACTTTAGATTGTTATATCTATTTGAAAAAACTGCCTCGGGATCTTTATACCAAAAGGACTCCATTCTCAAAAAGTGTAGTTTGAGAGGGCATTAAAATTAACCTCTATTAATTAGCAGCTGTATTTACCACATAATTCTGTGATCATCCAATTAGACTATTCATGAACTTTTGAATATTTCTAGTACTTTATAAATATGTTATATGACTTCTGAATAGTTTAGATACTCATTTATTTAACATTTTCCTAGGGACAAACGGGAGAAGGAAATGCCAAAACTTACAGAATTGGAACCACCAAATTTTACTGCTAATAATAAATTCGCATTTTTGGACCCTGAAGATGGTTTGGACTAACAGTTTCTTGTGAATATTGTAGAGGTGTACATACTTTCATATGTAATAAAATAAAAATTTTAATATAAGTGGTAATCATATGTATTTTACATATTTATTGTTTTAGTGATAGAAATATATTTTTTGTTAAAATACAAATATCTTTGTATGTGTATAATCTTTGCTGCAATTTTTTTATTGTAATTTGTTTTGATAAATTACATTTTTTCATTGTATCGAGTTCATTTTTTATCACTGATGGGATAGTTTGGACTATCACTAAGAAAGGTATGTTTAAGGTGGTTGAAGATTTTATGGAAACAAATATTTTGGCTTCCTAATTTTCCATTATAATGAGAAAATGGGAAAACTTCCATAGAAAGGAAACAATTGAGTTCAAAATAAAATATAAAAATGTATAGATCATGCATAGAAATTACTTTCAGATACAAACTGGAAGAAAAAGCTTTCCTTACTCTACTATGTCCATATGAATAGGAAGAAACTACTTTCCTATAATATAATGTTCTTGTGGAAATATTTGTTTTAGATGGCCTTTAACCTTCATAAACCCGTGGTCCAGCTTACTCTTCATGTAAACCCGAAAAGGGGCCTTGCCTCGGAATGGGACTAACTGCTCATCCACGCACAAATGTTCAGATGAATTGAAAGATTTCTTGCAATTTGCTACAAAAACATCTCTGTTTGGGGTCAATTTATCAGTGCGTTTTCTTTCTTGTTTCAAAATTGTCGAATCTTAGAAAGCACATAATCTTTTGGAATCTGTTGCGAGACAAGGCAGATGGTACTAGAGGCCGACAT
>WOGP01010642.1:0-10243 GCA_015342065.1 Leptinotarsa undecemlineata
ATGAGCCTGAGGGTGGGGAATGAATAGTTCCAATAAATTCGGCACTTCTCATTCCCCACAACGGATTCAATATCCCCCGGAGCGTAGGGCAACACCGGGCCCTACGGCCCTATTATTATTATTATTATTATTATAGAGATCCAGGGTTATAATATCTCTGAGATAATCTTCATTTGTCCCACGCCAAAGGATCGTGGTGTCATCCGCAAAAAGTGTGAAATTTCCTTTAATATCAATGGTTACCAGATCAGTCAGATAAAGCAGAAAAAGGATAGGACCCAGATGAACTACAGATGGACTACAAGATGTATTTGAAAGCGATGGAATTTATGATGTTTGAAAATGTCTTGCTCTGGTGATTTGATTGATGAATCTCAAAACTTGAATTTGGAGCCACTCGGTTTCAACAAATGCGTGAGTATATCTCAAGCATTTTCCACGCTGAATGTTGAAAAAAACTGATCTATCTAGATAAACAACATTAGACAAGCTTGCGATGATCACTCTTAAAACCACGACACGTGTTTCAATCACCAAGTGATTATCTTCAGAAAGAAGATCAAACTGCTTGCGGTCATAATTTCGATTGGCTTGTCACTGAAATTGAATTATTCCAACTGTATCTTCATTTGAACTATTTCGAAAGAAATAAAATCACAAAATTTTTTCACGCCTTTTCAGTGTCAATGTCAACAAAAAACTGAAATCGCGATGAAAAAATTCCGTGTTAAAATAAGGTTTACAAAATGACAGAAAAAAAATTATTTTATATTTCGATACAGCATTTCATTTGAGATTTTGGGATGCGATGCTCTGTTGCTACCTTTGCAAGAGTAAAACCCTTGTTGGGGCATAAAAAAGTAGATTTTTATCACATAATTATTTGCCAGAATTTTCCATCTACACTGACTTCGGAGTCGATGGAAATAGAAGTCAGTGGCCCATACTAAGTCTTTCCGGACACCCGGTATCTTAATCTTATCAGTTCATTATTTTGTAATAACCAAACCATTCCAAAAAATGACAAATTTCATTCTGATCCGAAAGAAAAACATACAACTGGTGTTCCAAGAATCATTTACGTTTGAACATATCAAAATGTTACATTTTATCATTTTCTAGAAAAAAGAATATAATACAATTTTCTAATATTATTGAAAGCATATCAGTTAGCCGAGTAAATGATATGACAGATCTTGGAGTCATTTTTGATTATAAATTTACTTTCATCTCCCACATAGACCAACTATTTCATCAGCGAATCAAATTTTGGGCTTTATTATAAGGAGTACCAGAAAACTCAAGAATATCAATACGATTATAACACTGTTTAATGCCTATGTGAGGTCTAAACTAGAATACGGCGTGTTAATATGGCGTGCAATTTACAATTGCCACATACATCATATTGATGATGTTGAAAATAATGTTTGAAATATCTGTCTTTCAAGGTCACAGAAATATATACTCAGAGGGGAACCGACTATTCTATCTTTCTGAATCAATTTAATGTAATATATCTGAATATACGACGACTTTTTGTCACACTCTCCTTTCTTCACAAACTGCTAAACAATAAAATCTCGTGTGCCCCTCTTCTACAAATGATCCACGACATTTTACTGTGATCTTGTCAGAACAAATAACAGTTTGAAAGCACCAGTGTCAATACTTTGTAACAACTATAATTCAATTTGTGATATGTGCGATATTAATCATAGTTCCCAAAGTTTTATCTTAAAATGTATTCTCACTAGAACCTTTTATCTGTGATCCCTTTTTCTTTTCACTTCTTGTGATATATTTGTATTTCTACTTATTTTCTTTCAGTTGTAGCATTTTTTTTAACTGATTATACTGTTTGGCATATATTTTCACCAACACCTTTCTACATTTCCTGTAATTGGGTGAATGTCTGTTGGAAATAAAGTGATATCAATCTATCTATCTATATTGAGTCTTCCACTCAATCAACTTCATTGTGTATACTGAAGAAATTCACATACCATATTGAATCTAGAACTCACCTCATCTTTATATTCATCGAAAGGATCCAAGTTCTTCCTCAGTGTTCCAGAAAACAAAACAGGTTCTTGAGGGATGATAGAAATACTCGATCTGAGTTTATGTAATAAAATAGATTTTGTGTCAATATTGTCAATGAAAATTCCTCCTTCTCCATCAATATCAGCCAATCTGAAGAGGGCTTGTATAAGCGACGATTTTCCGGCACCAGTTCTTCCCACTATGCCAACTTTCTCTTTCGCCTTAATGGAAAAACTAAGATTCTTCAACACGTATGGGTCAGTGGGGGAGTACCTTTTGAAAAATATAAGCTTGAGCTAGATGAAATTGATCCAAGAACATGTTCAAACGATACCAAATTAGAATTGTAGATCTCCTACTACTCCTAGTCACTGATACTACTTACCGAAGACTCAAATTTCTGAATTCAATGTTTCCAGCTTCAGGCCAGTTCTTTGGGGTTGTCCTAACCATCTTTTCAACTTCATGCTTCAGATCAGCATATTCTTGCACTCTCTCCACTGACGTCATTTGATTTTCCAATTCACTCCACTGCCGCATTCCATATTGAAACATTCCCATCAAACCCATGGCCTGGGTAAGTGCCAAACCAATGTTTCCTCCAAAAGTTTCTATGAAAGTTGTCAATGAGTGATAATCAAAATAAAATCAATTCTATTTATGATATGGAAAATTATATGTTCTATTCAGAAATATAAAAAAAACAATTTTCGAATTTTGATCCACTTCGTATCAGAAAAAAACTTTTCCCATTCCATTATTTGATAATAAAGAAATCACATCTTCAATTCGAAGAGAATTTTCAAATGAGCTTCCTTTTGAAATGGAGACGGATAAATATATTCATTTTCTAACGTTATTTTTTAAATAACTTCTCAACTTTTGTTTGAAGGTGATTGAAAATATTTCATGATGAATCAGTTTGGACTTCTATTACCTATCTAATATTGAATAAAAAAAACATTATATTTTGTGAAAAATTCAAGGCATGATGTCGAACTACTAGGAGCAATCAAAGTCACAGAGCAATATCTACTTGTCAGTTTTGACGTGGAAAGCTTGTACTCCAACGTTCCGGTTGAAGAAGCACTTCAAATCATACAGAGGAAGCTATCCAAAAACGGGGACTTGCAAGATAGAAAGAACTTATCTATTTTCCAACTGAAGGACGAGACCTTTACACAAGAGAAGGAACTGCCAATGGAATCGGCACTCTCATCAGTTATAGCCAACATATATATGTATGTGATTTCAAACTCTGGCCATTGAAGAAGCACATATGAAATCCCGAGTTTGGTTGAGATACGTTGACGACACGTTAATGATATGGAACCATGGAAATACTGAACAACACGCCTTCCTGAATCACACCAACAGAGTAAATTTTCCATAATGTTCACAATGGAGAAGGAAGTCCACAACGAATTGTTATTCATAAACGTATTGGTGAATAGGACCGACACTAAGTGGGAAACATCTGTATATCGTAAACCCACTCACACATGACAGTACCTGATCCACGAATCCAACCACCATCAATCAAGTGAAAGGGGAATCATCAGGACTCTATTAGACCATGCTTTCGGGCTCTTTGATATGAAGGAATGTCTCGTGAAGGAACTAGACGGCATTAAACATGATCTTCATTGAAACAGCTACTTCAAAGCGATGGTGGAACAGACTTTGACTAAAAGACAGCAAGAGCCTCCCAAGGAAGAGCAGCCATAACCAGTGCTTGCACTTCCCTATCAGAGGATTATTGGAAAGGATGAGAAGAATTGAGTCCAAGTACAACATTAGAACTTGCTTCAGGTCCGGAAACAATATCCGTAGCTGCCTCACGAAAACTAGGCCACCAAACGCGAATTTCGATTCCAAAAATTGCATTTACCAGACACCCTGTGAGTGCGGAAAATCCTATATCGGTGAAACTAGGAGGCCATTGAATGTTCACATTGCCGAGCACAAGAAACGCACACATCGAGGGAAAACCAGCAAATTAGGAATAGCAATGCAAGTTTGGACCCATCATCATAACAGCGAGTGTCCCAAGCTGAGATCATACACAGAGAGTAACACTGGCTCGGGAGAAAATTCAAAGAAGCCTCATACATGTTGTCCAACAATGTATTCAGCCAAGTTAGCGCATACGCAACATATGGAAACCCATAATCAAGCGAAAAATGGCAACTCCCCCCAAACGGTCATCTTCGGCGAAACTGGTAAGGCGGAGATAAGTGGAAGTACTCGAATGACCTATAAATATACATCTTGAGTCAGCAATCGAATCGTCATGAAGTAACTCGACTTGGAATTGCTCAATTTTTTTGTTTTTTATTTTTTATTCAATTGTTCAGAATTAAACCTAACAATCTCATAATTTTCGAAAGGAATCCGAATTTAAAAAGCAGTATATATGTCTCCATTCAAAAAACCTCACGCCACGCTCTGAATATCTAAAAATATCACAGAAAATCCCATAATATTGATATTTGAAATTTCAATATGAAACATTTTTCGATAACTGTACTTCATCTAAAATTTTCATCGATAACTCCATATTATACCCAATTTTTGTACACATTCGCTATCAAAATATTATAGATATATAGGTAATTTGATTTTAAATAAGCCAATGGTAATAAACTTGAGTGATCATTTAGATAATATCTAGACTTCTAGATAATATCTAGAAATTAAGTTCCTCAGTCGTTGGAGTGATATCAATCAACACTAAGTTCCGACATCCTTCGGTTGAGACAGGTTAGAACTTGTCCCTTACTCTTGCGGCTGATTTTTGTCAGAAGGACAAATAGATTCATGACTGAGAGGTGGTGGAGGAATGTCCTCAGACATCAGTACCGCCCTTTACAGTGTACCCCCACCTGGCCGGGGTGCGATGGATGAAAAATTGTTCATCCGTTAACGGGGGACATAAGCATTCTGCATTCAATAGCTTCCCTAACTAGTGGCTTATCGTGAGTTTCTGCATAATCAAAAACTCGCCGATTCCTCGACTGAATGGCAGCTGCAAATCTCTGCGCATGGCTTCATTCCGCACAAACCACGGAGCATTCACAAGCATCCGTATTAGCTTATTTTGTAATCTCTTCAGAATGAATATGTTAGATGGAGCCGCTTGTCCCCAGACGCCTGAAGCATACATGTTGACAGGCTTGAACATCGTGTTGTAAATCGTAAGTTCATTTCTTAGGCTCAATTCATACCGTCTGTTGATTGAGACTGAGTTGATGGAGGTTAACAGATACATACCACCTTTGACAAGCAACAATGTTGCCAATACAGCAGCTATGTAGATAACACAAATGAAATCCAGCAAAAAACCAAATGTCCTATTGGCACCCAAAAACATAAAGAACGCTGCACTATTATAGTTCTGGTAGTTATCGAATTCATTTTTGAGAATTTCCTCAGCTTTGAAGGCTCTGATAGTGGTTAGTCCTTGTAAAGATGCTGCAAGATGGGTGAAGATGGGACTCCGAGCTGAAAAAAAAGTTTGAGAAATAGATATAAAAAATTTCAGTGGTTATCGACTGAAATACTCACTGATTGATTCTACTCTTTTGACATCTCTACTGGTTTGGAGAAATACTACCCTTATCAAATAGAATACAGCAAATACAATAACGGTGGGTACAAGAATCCATATGCTAAGAGATCCAATAACAGTACTGATTGCGGCAACACAGAGTCCAATCTGAAGAATAATAAATGATGATCTTGTTAAATTTGAAGTTATACAGTGCATTTTTTTAAAGGGAGGGCCTTTTATTTTTTTAACGGGTTGACTCGAAAAATTGTCAGTGCAGGAATCTTCACAAAAAATTTTCCTGCATACGCAATTGGCAATACAACTGAAAGAGTCGACCTTCAATTCTGGAACGGGCACACCTGAAGACCGGTTTCGGGCTCATTAGCCACTCATCAGTGCAAGATAGTGACCATCATCGATCTGAAGTCAATGATATTCCACAATTGAAAATCGGAATTCTTTCAGAGTGTTTCATTCCTCTTCCGAAGTTGATTTCCAATTGTGGAATATCAATGACTTCAGGTCGATGATGATCACTATCTTGCACTGATGAGTGGCTAATGAGCCCGAAACCGGTCTGCAAGTGTGCCCGTTCCAGAATTGAGGGTTGACTCTTTCAGTTGTATTGCCAATTGCATATGCAGGAAAACCTTCTGTGAAGATTCCTGCACTGACGCCTGTCGGATATAATTCAACGACCTTCGTGGTATTAGCCAGGGGAATAGTTGTCTGATAGGCGCCAGTCCATCAAACCTACTGTGTAGGTATATCGAGACTGGCTTGAACGTTTGAAATTCATGTGCTTTAGAAGTGTACTTCCATTGATACATCTTCAAACGGTGACCCTTACCCTATGTGTGAAGTGTGCGACTCTCCCGTAACTGTTAACCATATGTCGAGAAAGGGTATGCTTTATTCCAGCGAAAGACTAACTCATGGCAGGTCGCCTTCAATTAACAATAACACATCAGGATCTGAGTGTAATAAAGAAAATATTGTGAAATTTTCAGAAAATGTCATTATGTTCAACCTTATATAATTGTCCTGCCACTGATGCATTATTCAGTGTTAATAACCCTGGAGGTCGATGCGACTTCGAATAAAGTAAATAAAAAACAAGTAACTCTGTACGTAGATGTGTAGATCATGCAAAGAAGTAACTTTCAGACACAAACTGAAATGAAGAACCCTCTTGAAACAGCTACTTTCATATAAACATTGATATACAAGAAAGAAAAATTCTTTCGAAACGAATACTTTTATATGAACACTGATTTATACAAAAACACTTCTCTTCACTCAGTTTATATTCCAAACATTCGTTATGGATATTATAAGTTTTTTCACATCACCAAACCGTTATTTCAATACCTACCAAGTAATCATCTTCAAAAGGAAGATCAACATTCGTTATGGAATTTAATCAGATTTCATTCACAGGATTCCTACACAATATACCTAATGAAAGTTAGAAACTTCTTTTACACGGAACAGCCATTCTCGCTGGTAGACATCGATGTTTCGTCATAAGACAATGCTTTGGGGCTCTTCAGTACCAATCAGGATAACATTATAAAATAAACACAACTCAATCACAAATTACTACTTTATGTCACGGAATGAGTTTGATCTACTCATGTCATTGATAGCATCGTAATGATATCCATTCGCTTATTTGATTAAATCCCAGCCAAAGGAATCTTGTCTCAACTGAAAGAGTTATATTTTTAGGAATTTTGGAGTTCATATAAAAGTATTTGTTTGGAAAGAATTTTTTTGTGTAATTCGATGTTTATATAAAAGTAGCTGTTTCAGGGGGGATTTTTCTTTCAGCTTTTGTCTGAAAACTACTACTGAAGAAGTGGAGGAGTGAACATGAATTTCCACAAAATATATAAGTCGTCAATCAAAGAAGTGAAAATTACTACTTTGCAAGGTGGACACATCTATGTATATAATTACTTGTTTTGAAATTGATTGCATTCTTTCTTTCTTTCTTTCTTTTGATAATTTCCATATTTTCTGTGTCAAAATGAATTTTGTATTTTTTTAACAGTTTCTAACTTGGAATCAATCCCATTTTTCCTATATGAATGAATTATGGAATTCATATCACCGCAATGAAAAGTGTAGCTGTTCACATCATTCCCCAAATATTATTTGGCTTTAGGTAGTCAACTATTTAATTCATGTATTTTGTATTTTTATAAAATATACATTTTTCAACAACCAGTGATCATTCTCACTAACATTTGTAGGTATCCCGATTTTTCGTGGATTATTCAGCTTGTAATACGAACGGAGGTCAAGAAACAGAAGTGCGACTTTTCAAGAAGGATCAATGAAATTAATAGTTTAAAAGATAGAAACAAAATTTGCTAAGAGATGAGAGCTTCACAAGGGAGAAAAGCATTTACCGCATCAACCGCGAAGGGTTATTCGCGGAGGAACCATTAGGTATAATTATATTTTATGTAAATTATGAATAGATTTCAAAAAGTTTATTAAAGAGTTCAAGTTCACCACATCTAGGGCAGAATTGAGATCACTGGGAAGTCTTGCTTCTTGTCTTTCATATTCAAAAACTGGGGTAATACGTTGAAGAACTGTTTGGGATTCAAGTTGAATTGACAACATCCTGTGAACTCAAAGAATCGGCGATTACGACAGACACAAATGAAATTTGTTCAGACAGGATATTTATTTTCGAACTTGTAATATATTTCAAATAATCAACATCAATAGGGTAGTGATTGTACCAATTATTACAACAACCCGAACAATAATGATAAGGATAATTGAAGCCATCAAAAACAAACAAGGACTCCAAAAATTTCACTTACTGGATACCATGTGTATGCGGCAAGTCCTGCATCAGTGAAACGTCGAGGTCATTAGCGAACTCTGCTTGCATGTTTATGCATTAGTTCAGATTCATGAAAGTATTTTTCTGCAGTAGTTGCAAGATCTGACATTATACTCATTCAACAGTGCAGTGTTATTTTCTCTCTCCCATTATTTTTTAAAAGTCTGTTTGTTACTATATTTACATAGAAAATACTAAAACATGAAGTAGTTTTGAATTAAAATTCTCCTATGGGTAAACAAACGTCATTTCCATTCATAGAATAGTGGAAAAGCATGCAAATTGTTCTCATATATTGAACCTTTCAATCAATTACAATCACCCTAACCAATTGCATTTTTTGTACTAATAACACCCCCGATAACTAAAACATGCAAACCATATTTTGTATTAAGTGAAAATGTGTCAATATAAAAGTGTTGTTTTTGAAGAAGATATATTAGCTGTGATTGAATTTTTCAATGTAAATAATGAATATATTTTTCTTCAGCTGAATTGTGTTTTTTTACTTCAAAGAGTTTGTATTTGAAAACCCGTTTTATTTGTCCATTTCCGAAAAAAAAAAACTCTTGATACAGACTATACACCAACTTGTTCGAAGTGCAAGAAAAAGAAAAATATTCAAATTTTCTTTTCAATATATTTGAAGATTTTTAGAAATATAGTCATAATGATCTCCTGACTACGCTAACTTTGTTAGCAAATCGAGAGACCATTATATCAATTCTGGTGTTGGGAAAGTGTTTTCAATAGGTAAACTAATAACATAAAAACTTAGCCAGTGACCCATACGAATATAATAATTTAAATTCACTTTATTTGATTATCATATCATTGTATTAGCTATATACAAATTTTCACTAGTTCAAACTGTCATTAGAATAGTTTACGTTTGAACAATATCAGACTAATTGGAGAGACGCTTCTTGGCACGTTATGGAACGGACATACTAAATGTTACTTTCGCTCATTGACCATGTTCAGCGATCAAATCAAAGAGTTCATGTGAGATTCCTTGTTTTTCTATTAATTCCAGACACAAACTCGATGAACACGGTGACTGCACATCCGACATCGATAAATGGACAATATACAGCGTCACAATAATTAAGTCTCAAGGTTCCAGTTCACTTTCGCATGAAAATGCAATACTTTCGCAATACCCCTTGTATATTCATCCGTTATCAAAATCAAAGTATGCATACATGACTTATGATACGTCAAAAACATTTTGCATTTTCGTGATTTATGTTGTTTGGAATTGGATTTCGCAAATTCATTCTTTTGATTTGTTTTCAGGCAGCGGTAAGTGTTGTATTGATTGATTCGGGTGTTTTGCACTCGATTCCGTTTTTCACTATACTGACAAGTGAGAAGGAACCATTTTTTCCCTCCACACCGTCGCGTTGAATGCAGGTATGATTGATTTAAAAAGTCCACTTTTGATAGATTATAATAATTTAATTTCTAACCAATGCCGCACAGTTGAATATAGTGTAAAAATAATATTCATTGCCGCTGCCAGAACCTTCAACTAATGTATTATTCTGGAAACATTTATTTTTTTTATCAGGTAGGGGAGACGGGGACTACAATTAACCGAGGTAAGTATTAACAAGCAAATTTCTCTATAACTATACACTCTACACCTCCAGTCCGTGTCGCAATTTGACAACTCGATGACGCCGCATGCCACAGCCGTCGGTTAGTTGCGCTCCGCGCGTCATGTGAGTGAGTTGTGTGCCGATCGATATTTTTAAGCAGGTGACGATCTTTCA